>JBBMKC010201795.1:0-13995 GCA_037834085.1 Bipalium vagum | reverse complement strand
ATGTTGAAATGATTCATGAAATGAACAACATCCAAAATCCAACTCCAAGAGAAAAATTAGAAAGAGCTTTAGTAAAAGTAATTATGAAAGGAAAATTTTTATTTGGTCAAGGACTAAACGAAGTTTATAAGGACAAAGTCTGACTTCCGAGATCAGCAAAAAATAAAGCAACAGAAAAAATATTTGAAAACTCAAAAATATTATCACCCGAAAAAAGAGAAATTTTATCAAACGAATTACATAAAGAATTTAGAAAAACAAAACAATTCTTAAAAATTAAAGTTTTTAATAAAGATGATATTTGGTCAGCAGATTTAACTTTTATGCCTTGAGGCAAAGCTACGCGTGTACCAGGAGAAAGAGATTACAAAATACTTTTAACAGTTATAGATTTATTTACAAGATTTGCTTTTGCAGTTCCTTTAAAAAATAAAACATTATTTTTTTATTTATAAAAATAAATGATTAGAAAATATTGATTAAAATAGCACATGTTTTTATCAAATCTTTTCTCAAAAAATACAAATAAAATTATGAATGAAATAACAGAAGATAAATTAAAAAATATAATAAATCTAGGTAAATCTAAAATAAATAATTTTAATGGAGAAAGAAAATATATATCAAAGAAAATAATTAATGAATTAAATCAAAAAGTTCAAGAACATGATGGAGGTGTTCTTCCATTAATTCCAATTTTAGGAGCAAGATTTGCAGGTTTAGGAGCTGCTGGAGGAATAACTGGTGGTGTTTCAACAGCCGTTCAAAAAGCAAAAGAAGCTCAAAAAAATAATGCTGAGAAAGAAAAGAAAGATTTAGAAAAGCAAAAATTGCAAACTGAAGTTGGTACTTAAAAAAGCGGGCGCAGCCCTTAACACTAAAAGTGTTGGAAATGGTCTTTACTTCGACTCTTATTTTGGCAAAGGTTTAAAAGATGTGATTTTAAATAGTTTAGAATATAAAAATATAGATACTTCATAAGCAACTTTATATTTTATTTATATTATTATATTTTAGTTCCACACTTTTAATTCTATTAGGTACACAACAGAAGGTTTGGGTAATATAAATATTTACAGTATTGTGATATAACAGATATTTACCTTTGTTTTTTTTCCAGTTCCTATACTGACATTTAACATTTGTGTCAAAATACAAGAAAAAGAAAAAAAGTGATTTGTTGTACATTTTAGTGTGGATGAGAAAGATCCATATATGTATTTTCATGGAGAGAATCGAGAACGATTCATATATTTAACCAAAAATAGTAAATAACGGTCGCGAAATGTAGGGCCATGAAAATCCCAGAGTATTGAAGATGATTATAGCACATAAAATGGCATAATGAAATAATTCTATTTATAAAGACTATAAAAAGTTGACTTATTATTTGAAAAGTAATTATTTTCTGATGCAATAAAAAATTCAGCAGTGTTCTAACAAACTAGAGCACAAATTAAAGATGACAATATCATGTATAACTTAATCCTGGATTTTTTTTCAATCACAGAATTTAAACTTTTAGAAAAGTAATTTCCAAGATTTCATTATAATTATTAAATGTAATTTGTTTTGGTTGATTGATCATTATTATTCCTTAATAATTGTTATTAAATATTTTGATAATTTTATATATTTGGAAATGAATTAATTTTTTTAAAATAAAAAATTAAAACCAAAAGTAAATTTTTTAAAAGTTAGATGATTGACAATGAGAAATTACAAAAAAATTGCATTGAAAAAATTTAAATATAATTAAATTTTTTGAATATAATTATAAAAATAAAAAAATTGTTTATTTAATTACCAATTTAGTTAAACTTTTTAAATTTATTTCAATTATATTTTCCCAATGACTGATGAAACGATTCCTAAAGAATTAAGAAATTTACGTGCATGCTTATTATGTTCAATGGTTAAAACTACAGACCAATTCGAATATTATGGCTGCGATAATTGTGAGGCTGTTATGCCCATGAAACACAATAGAGAAGCTGTAAACGAGTTGACATCTGCTAATTTCAATGATCTTATAGCCATGATGATTCCTGAACAAAGCTGGGTGGCTCGTTGGCAACATATTGATAAACTATGTCCGGGACTCTACGCTACCAGCGTGGTTGGTCAATTACCTAGCTCCATAGTTAAAGATTTGAGACATAAAGGAGTATTGTATGAAAGCAGAGATCGAACTGTATAATGTGTAAATAAATATGTGTTGAGTTGATTTTTTCTTTTTTTAATACAACGAATGTCTATATATCAAGAAACAGTAAAGTAGTTCTTAAAATCATGTTATTTTTAGTGTTCTGTAGAAAAAGTTCTTTCAAGCGTAATTGGTCTATTAGTCTACTTATTTGGGTTTGAGAGAAGTTCGATGAAAAATTCTTTTAAATTCACCTAAGAAAAATAAATATGGTTTTTCAACGACGACTATGATTTTATAAAAATTGAAATGTCTTTGAACAGTTGTTTTACATTCAAACGGCATACTTTTAATATATTTTTATAAAAAAGATAATTCAATATGAAGATGAAATGAATTTTAAATTTCGATTAAATGAAATATTTTAATTTGTATTTCTTTTTCTATTGTTTTAATAATATTTTGGACTAAAAATAAAAAATATTTTAAAACTTATAAATTTGATACATTTATAATCGAAAAATGAACTATATTTTTAAAACTCCAAGAAAGTACTATGAAATGTCCTTTTTCTGGAATTAAAATTAAAATATTTGTAAGAAGCAGTGTGGTAAAAAAAGAATTTAACATAACAATATTCCAATGAATAAATCACTGTTCGATATAAGTCTCTATTAGTTTAACTTCTTGATATAATAATATGAATTTGGATAATGTCCTTGAAGTGATGTTGAAAGATCGACATTATGAAAAGAGAAATAAACCGTATAAGTAAACAGAAAAACGAAAATTCATTGCATAAGGTTGTAAAAATTTTAGTGATTTTATTATTTTATGATTTTGTATTACTGTATCATATTTAATACCAAGTACATTAATTTAAAAGGAATCTTTCTGCTCTAAGAAAGTACAGTAGTTTTTTATGTCATTTAATTTTAAATTTGGCAACTTTCAAATGTAGTGCCAACTTGATCAAAGTCAATGTTTCCTCCACCTATTGATGTTTTATTTTAATCGAGGTCGAAAAGTTGCAGAAGGAGTCAAAGAAGTTTTTAATGTGTACTGAAAGCATTTTTTGGCCCGGATTAATGCAAAAAATTGGTAAGAGAAATTCGAAGATGACACATCTAACCTTCAAGACACTCCTCATATCAGTCAGCCATCCAATTTCAATGATGACTGATTGATCTCACTTCTGATGCAGAGGAATAGGAATTCAAAATCAAACGAGTATAGTCAAAAGCTGGGTTCTTGTGTACCTTATCGATTAAAGAGGAAAAATCAGAGAGTCGTTTAAAAATTGCAGATAAAAATCGTGTCAGATGCCGAGCAACACGCGACCACAAGCAGGGGTTTTATCATTGAATCATCAAGGATATGAGAAATAGTTTTTATAGAAATTTGTGAAACAGGGAGTAATGTTTAGCTCATGCTTGCACAGCGATTTCAGAATTAAACAAGATTTGCATAAAAAAACAATGATCTCTGCTTAGTGCAATTTTGGCGGTCTCATACACTTGCAAATGATCCAGAAAAACCAGATAGTTGAAAAGCACTTATACGTGAAAGAATTGCTTAGATTAAGTGACATTATGAAACAGAAAAGATAGATTAAACCAACAAAGTAATTTTTCTACATGATGACTCGTAGACGTATACCTTTGAGAAGTAGGAGACTAAAGAGTGATTGATCAATTTCTTTTTGAATAAATCTACTGAGTTTCTGGTATAAAGATCATAAATAATTACAGAAATTGCTCTGGAATCGTTGCTCTGAAATCGTTGCTCTGGAATTTTTAGGCAACTTAACGGGAATAGCCGTCTCCTTTTATAGGCGTAGAGATTGGTCTACGATCACCAATTCATACTCGGAGACAACTATTGCATCTCACTATCTCCACGCCGAGATAGTCTCCCTTCTGTCGAGGCTAATGGATTTCTGTCAGGAAATCCATTAGCCTGATAAAAAATTAATCCCCTTATTAATTAATCAAAAAGAATATTTTTTTTGTATTATTATTATTATTATTATTATTATTCAAAACCCAACACTTATAAGTATATAATAATATTTTGTATAATATTCATGGGACTTATTTTGTGGAACATTTGAGACTTTTACACAGTGATTGGGACATTCATGTTGAAAAACACGTCCTACACTGAAATCTGAATTCAGTATTATTCAGACAGTAGGATAATAAATAATTAAAAATTGGTTTTCACATCATTAGATGTCAAATGCTTCTTTGATTCTATGGTGGGAATGTCTGGGAACGATGAAGATAACCTTGACAAATACCAAGCACTTAAGAAATTAGCTGAGTGGAGTCAAACATGGGACGCAGGGCTGAAAACCCTTTTCATCGTTGTATTAAGTAGCTGTTATAGTATGAACTGGATCGACTCCTTATTCCTAGAAGGTGTTTGAAACTAGGATGATCGAAAATCCTGGGTGAGAAGATTACTCCCAAGTAGGCGCTGGAGGCCAATAAGCCTACTCAATATGAGCTATAAGCTATTTACCTCTTTATTCTCTGTCCAACTTGAAACTTGCTTCATAGGCCTGCTTCATTCTCTGGAGTTTCGAGAGTTGTTCGAGCATAATTTCATGTATCAATGATCACGATTTAATGCTTCGGAGCCAGAAAAGTTTAGACCTCTTTAAGCATAATCATTTTTTGAATGTCCTTAGTGAAGCCGCAAAATACAGAGAGTTTCCAATTGACATTTCCTTTTTCCATATCCGAGACGCTAATTCCACTGTACGAAATTCCGAATAACACTAATATATAAATAATAATATTTTGTATAATATTCAAAATTACGAAAAATTGTTAAAATCTAAAACAATACTGTTTAAAAAGAAAATTTTGAAAATGCTGTTAATAGACGCATTATTAATGATGATTAGTTTAACTTATTAGGTTAAAACTTGTCTAATACCGAAATATTAGGTTACATTGATCAATAAGACCATAAGTCGCAATAATAAAAATTTCTCAAAAAGAATTGTGGAATAAAATTTGTTATGAAGGTGTCGGTCCTTTGCTATCTTTTTTGATTTATCATCTACACAGCCTTTTTTCTCAAATTTCTTAATTAGTCTACTGATTGTAAATTGATTTAGATGACGATGTACATCAAAATCATCATGATTTTTGTGAAGGGTTGTTGTTAGAGAACATTCATTTTCATAATAGATCTTTATGATGAAAATTATTTGTTGCATGGCGTGACTCCATGGATAAAAATGTAATAATAAATATTTAAACAAGTTATATAATAATAATTACAAGATTTGGCACATATTTTTGTATAGCCTTAACATACAGGCATCACCGTTGGATGATCCTTTAAAATGAGATAACATTAAATTAACAATCAGTGTGAAAAATAAATCAACTTTTAGATTTCTAACCAAATTGAAATAAAAAAATTCACATAAAAGAGGGCTAAAATCAAACAATAAACAAACAAGGCTGAAATTCAAAACTTTTCATTTGTATTTTCTAAATGACATTATGTTCTTAGTATATGCCTGCCTAGTTGTTTCGCACAGATTCAAAAACCTGTGATGAATGAGACCGTACACAGACCACCTAGCAGTTACCATCTTATTTTTTGTTACTTTGAATTTAGAAAATATTTTGAAGCCTAATCATACTCAGACTTTTGAATTGATCGCCGTTGGTTGTCGTACAATATCCACTTCTGATCGAACGTCACCAGGAGATCGAGGAAGGTATCGTTAGTGTTACACAAAATGAGTGAAGAGGAAACTTTAAATCGAAGATCTTTCTGCTTTTCAATCAATACAAGATAGTTTTGATTTATGAAAATTAAGATTCTAAGCTAGCTTACACTACCTTATTTGTGAAATTTTAATTTATATCAGTAATTCAAAAAAGACTCAACGAAATATGAAAGATCATATATAAGAGATCAAATAAGAGAAAAAGGAAAACGAAAGAATTGCAGAATTGGGTTAAATCCCTGTTCAAAACTTTTTGACGAGAGTCAAAAATGCCGATCGGAGTTTATTAAACTAGAAAATTGGGCAGCCCCTTGCGATAAAAATTGTTCAAAGTGGTCAACATTTTTAAAAATTTTTTTATCGAGAAATATACGGTTAAATAAAAGAAATCATAAACTTTAATCTCCCATTATTTGATTTGACTTTAACCAGATTATATTGAATTGATTTTATGAATAAATCCCGAGAAGTTGAATAATGGTGAGGAAGAATTGAAGTAGAATGGAATAAAATAAATAAATAACAATGCCTAGCATTGATTGACAACATGTCATGGAGGATTGAAAGAGTTTTTAAAGCAAAGAGTTTTTTTTTAACATACCAAATATTGAGAAAACAAGAAAATAAATGACTGGATGATATTCACTTTACTCTGAATAAAATTTTCATTCTTGAAGTTTTTTTAAAAAATATTCTACATGGTATCTTAAAAGTCCCCGCCAAAAGCAAACTTAAATACTTTTCATTCAATTCAATTAATTAAAATTACTATATTGAAGTATGTAAGGTTAAGTTTTGTGTTAATATTTTAGTATAAGATTTAACAAATTGCAGTTCAAATGAACATAAGAATAAAAACTGTCCTATTAATGGCTAAATTCGAATCAGTTGGTATGGTAAAAGGAAAATTAAAAGCTGAATTTTGGAAAAACTCGCCAAGTGAAAGTAATATAAGACAGATCTTTCATCATTTTGTGAAACTGGATCAGTAGAATATCGAGTACGTTCTGAAAGAAGAAGGTAATCACTGAAAATGAAGTTAACAAAGTTAATCAAAATAAGCCACAATATAGTGTTTGATCTGTTGTAATACCTGATCCATTTTGCGAAAAACAACCCATTGAATTATGTCAGGACATTTAAAACCTTGTACGTAACCTTATATGAAAACCTTTATGTAAAGTGCATCCACGTAATAATTACATGAAAAAGATATGCAAGACAAAGTTGAAAGTGTTAAACTCTAATCACGATGTTAGAAAATAGTGATACGTTTTATATAAAAAAAATTAATAAATAAACATAACATCAGATATTCGTTAAAAAAAATTCAAGTGTTAATTTTGTTACGCTATTATATTATACTATGAATACTGTTGTAACACTTAGCTCGCAAAGTTTACTGACCCCTTCACTTTTGTCAATACGTGTACGCAAATGAATGAATCAAAACAACTACGAACAACATTTTATTACCAAAGTAACAATAACAAACACAATGTCTCAAATAATCAATAAAAATGTCTTCATCACAAAATCAAGTGTTTCAATAGTCGATCACACTTAAAATCAAATGTCTTGAATAATAATCAATTGAATATTTAAATTAAATATAAATATCAATCAAATAATTAACTTTCAAAATAAATCAAATGACTATTAAATTAAAAAGAAAAACAAAATACCGATATCCTCACCAATTGTGACGACGACAGGTTCAAAGGGTGGTTTGCTGAGTCCAATCCGGTTCGCTTAGAAACCCCTAACAGCACAGGACCCGTCGTGAGCTCCTTTCGCACAGAGGGCATAAAGAATTATTTACTAGCTGCAAAATTTCGTAGTCTTCTGACGAAAATTTTGTAGTGTTCTGAAAAAATTTCTCAGAATTTTATGGCAATCCATTGCGAATTCTAACTCCTTAAATATTATTCTGGTCAGACTATCAACCAATCGCAGACCAGTTTTATCAATGGAAAATGTCAATTTCATTTTGAGCTCTTTAACTCTAAATTGATTCCTCCTTTCGGACCCTGATCTAATCTTGGCAATCTAGGTTCGCCATTGTCAAGATTATATCCTTTTATGAAAATAATATTTTGCCCTTTTTGTTTTAATTAGGCTTGTACTTTTTAATTAATTATTTTAATTTTATTATTATTATTATTATTATTATTATTATTATTATCATTATTATTATTATTATTTTACCTCTGACCCTTTAGCGGTCTTAATAACTAATTTTTAATAATTATAACTATTCTAGGTCTATAACTAATACTTTTTACAAGGGTTAACAGGGATGTGTCCTTGGCTAACCAAACAATTTTGAGACTCATGAAATCTTCAAAGATCAATGTTTGGTACTGTTATCGGCAAAAATTAGCTAACAATTCTTCAAGAGTATTTTATTTTTGAAAGAGAAAATTGCACAAAGTACGATCTCTAATATTTCCTTTTTATTTTTCAAAAGACGTGTAACAATACTTTAACGATCAATTTCCGAAAAGGTGAATCAGAAGAGGTGGTTCAATTTAATGGGCTACACGTTCACCAAATTTAACATCTGAAGACTTGTAATTATGGGGTCATTTTAAGAACAAGGTATTCAAATCTGAAAAAAAGAAATAGATCACTTACAACGTCATATCTTTTGTAATTGAATCATGGAACAACAAACAAAAGATCCTTTTTTCGAGAACAATTTTGTTCAAATGGTAACTCTCATTTCACCACAAACAGTTTCGTTAATAAAAAATTTTCGCATATAGGCTGATGTGATTTCTCATGTTATTCAACAAAATCTCTACATCCACCGAAAGTAATTGTTTGTTGTGCTTTTTGGGAAAGAGGCATATTGAACCACATTTTTTTGAGAATGAAGCTAGAAATCAATTACCGTTAACTATTTATGGGCAGTATTGAATGATTTAGATGTTGATAATATATATTTCCAGTTAGACGGTGCAACCTGTTACATAACTCGAGTGAACGTTAAGGTTTCAAAATCAAAATTTTGTGATCATATAATTTCACGAAATGCCAACATCAATGGGTCTCCGAGATCTTGTGACTTAACTCCCTTGAAATTTTTTTTACGCGGTTTCCAGAAAAGGTAGATTTACAAAACAGCCCAGAAACTATAAATGAGATACAAAACAATATTCGCAAAACAGTTCATGAAATAACTCCAAAAACATGTCGAAATGTAATTAAAAAGTTTGATTCTCGAGTTTATAAATGCAGAAAACATTGTGGTGGACATTTGAGTGATATTTGTTTCTTATATAACTGTACTTGCTCATATTTCTTATACAGTAATTTAGCTTCAAAAAAATCAAACATATTTCTGTTTTATTCAGAAGTCACTATTGGATGACCTTTTATCTCAAACTGCTTAATAGGCATCAATGCCTACTTTTTTTTCTGAGACTTTTGGAATACTCTGTATTTAGTAGAAGAGAGAATCATTTATAATGCGTAAAAAATTGAATCTGATAGCATTTGTTTTAGCGGATATTTTAGACTTAATTGCAAAAATGTAAAACCCCGGACAGATTTTTGAGTCACAGTAAATTCTTCACTTTTTATTCCAAGTTGTTAATTTACAATTAAGTTTTTGCGAAATTCAAAAAAGATGCTATAAACAGAAATAATTAAAGATAAAAAATGGAAACCGACCAAGAAGCTTCTTCGATTCTTTATAGAGTTGAATATGAGATATATCAAAGGTAAAATATTTCTTAAAAATTAAGTTTACTAGGTTGTCCAATAAATGTTCCTGGGCTAATAAAGAAAGAACAATGAAATCAAACATAATAATTAATTTTAATCAACATAAGACATTTGTACAACGACACCAGCGATTTTCAATTTTTTGTATGCCTTTTAAATATAAGTTGAGGGAAATCCTCCAAAATACTGTTCTGTTTCCTGTTTCACTTCCTCATTTAAATTGAACTGTCGGAAAGAAATTTATTGAAATTGGAAAATAAAAAGAAGTCACTGGGCGCTAAATCCAAAGAATATGAGGTTGATATATTAATCTAAAGCTTAATAATTCTAATTTTGCTAGAGCAAAGTAATGTGTGAGAAAGTGTGTTGTCATGATGAGAAAGCAATTTTTTTTCTTCAAATGTGGTCGACTTCTCTTGAGGTTATCCTTCAAACGATCGAGAAACGCTGCATAATACCATCCTATAACAGTTTACCCTTTCTCACGATAGTCTTTGAGTAATATATCCTTAGGATCCCAGAAAATTATAGCCTTAATCTTACCAGCCGTTTTTTGCGTCTTTGGTCTTTTCGGCACACTTTCTCCAGTGAAATCCACTGCTTCGATTGTTGAGTAGACTCTGGAATGTAATAGTGAATCCATGTTTCATCGCAGGTGACACAAAGAGTCGATTGGAAATTTTTGAAACAGTGTCAAGTTTCTCTCCCAATCATTATCACATTGCTTCTTTTGATCAATGGTTAATGAACACAGCACACATTTCACAATCAACTTTTTCATTTGTAGTTTTTCATGTATTATACACCATACAATATCTTTTCAAATGCACATAAACTTCGCAATTCGACTAATCTTCATTTCTCGATCTACCATTATCATTTTGTTCATTAGCTTGGTATTATGGTCAGTTGCTCCCTCAACTGGACGACCAATAAGACATTCATCTTTAGTGTACGTTTGACCTCGTTTGATATTTGAATACCAATTTTTAATAGTGGAAATACAATTGTGTTGATTGCCCATAATGCGTATCCAAACTTGCTTTGGTGTTCGTAGTGTTTTTCCATTTTATAAAATAATATTTCATTAAAAACCTAAAATGCAACTATTGAAAATATTTAAATTGATTGTATAAAACAAAATAATTTACCGAAATCAATAAAATTTTATATTCATTAATTTTTCTTCAAAATAAGCATATAATTTTTTACATAGCCTTGTTATTAATAATCAAGACCAGGAACTTTTCGGACAGCATAGTATAATATTTTTTTACAGTTTTAATAATTAGTGCCTAATTAATTGATCGGAAAATAAAAGGAAAACAAATTATTATTTTTAGATTTATTGGTAACAACAAAACTAGAAAATAACAGATTAAAAATGTCAATTTACAGAATGAAAACAGAAAGTCTATTATGTAAAATCAAATAAAAGCTACTGTGAAGAAAAATATCAAAATGGACTTTTACGAAGTTTGATACAATTTGGTCTTTAACATAGAAATAGAGGTAGAATGATTTTGGGCTGAATGAAATCAAAAAAGATATAAGAACACTGTATATATTCAGGTAAGAAAATTTAACAAATAAAATGTTTATGAATAATAACTAAGAGTCCAATATCAGGTTAAGAAAAGGAGTGAACGCGAAAATATTTAATTGTTCACTAGACCAAAAGATATATAATATATATTATTTTTCATAAATATTATTATTGCAGTGTTCACTGGAGAAAAGTACATATATAAATCTCAGTTTCTCATTACAGAGAAAGGGGCCGTTGTCTGAATCATTAATTTATTGCAAAGTATTTCTTATGTGGCTTACATTATAAACGCGGAATAAGTGAAATGAAGTAAAATAAAAGCGAGCAAGAAAATCCAAACTGAATTTTCACAAAGCAGGGGTTATTTAGCTGTTCTTATATGAATTAAATAAAAAATGTGAATTTTAAGTGAGTAAAGTAAAATATTCAAATTAAATTTTCAAAATGAATTTTTTATTCAGAATTATCAAAATCATATTTTTCATTCTCTAAATCATCATTTAGAGCATCTCTTTTTAATGATGTAAATAATGAATTATACAATTTTAAAGAATTATATATAAAAAAATTAAAATAATAATGTAATTTGGTAAATTCAATATTGTTCAATTAATTTCACATAATTCTCTAAAAAAACTTCTAAAAATGTTTAATACTTAATTTTGTCAAAACATCGATTATTTTCAGCACATCATAATTAACACAATTTTGAAAAATTATTTATATTAATATAAATAGATTATAATTCTTTATATATTTAACGTTATTAACTGATTAAATTCCATTATTTATTAACACGATTATTAAAGTGTTTAAATTATTTTTTACGAAGCAAATACAGTATTTTTAATTAATTTTTAAATAATTATTACGAGGGCTGTCTTTTAAGTTTTGCATATGGGTGCATACAAATGTGCAAGCCTACAATAATAAAATTTTATTATCTAAAACAAACGTCTATATTTATTAGGTCGTTCGAAATTTTTATTATTCAGCATATTCTCCTTTTAGGAGGATATATCGCTTCCATCGACCTTCAAGTTTCTTATACTTTCTGAAAAATAAGATTTATCCAACTCTTCAAAATATGCTGTAGTTTAACCATTTGTGTAAAATCTTTTACCAGAGATAAATCTTTTGAAGTTTTGGAATATAAAAAGTCACTAGATGCTATGTCCAGAGAATACGATGGATGTGGAAGCAGAGCGTAGTGCAATCCGTGTATTTTAGCCGTTAAAATTACACTTCGATGAGGTGGTACATTGTCATGATGAAACAATACCTTGTTCTTTGCTAAATGTGGTCTTTTTTCTACGATTATATTACTTAATTAATCCAATAATGCTGCACAATATTGTCCCATTATCGTTTTCCCTTTTCCAAGGAAATCAATGAATTCCATGGTATTCCATGGGCGTCCAAATAAACAGTTGTCATAATCTTTCAAACTTACTGCTTTGATTTTGGCCGGTGTGGAGCACTTTCACTGAGTCCTAAACATTGGTTTGACTGTCGTGATGATTCCGGTGTGTAGTTATGTTTCCACGTTTCATCAACGGTTATATAACGACACAAAAATTAATTTGGATTTCCATTAAAAACACTTAAAAACAGCTTTGAATCATTAACTGGTTGTTGCTTTTAATCGATTGTCAAAGTGCGCGGCATCTATTTTGCAACAAACTTTTTCATTTCCAATTCATCGTGAATTATTTCCCAAACACTATTGACTGATTTCTTTGCGAGGTTAGATAACTCGTGGATTTTGATTTTCCGATAATTCATAATTGGTTCATGGATTTTTTGAATGTTCTCTTACGCAACCACTTCAATTGGACGACCGCTTCGTCCAGCATCATCTGTGATTATAAAAATTTCGATAAAATGATGAAAATATATAATTCTAAGTACTTTAATCCTGTCTATATGTTGAAGTACATGTTTCCAATCAAAAATTCCCAAAATAAAATTTTTGAAAATGTAGAAAAACCGATTTGTTCAGAAACATCAATTTTTAAGTCATTTTGAATACAATACTAAAACGTCAATAAAATATCTTTTATTTACATTTCAAATGATCAAACACATAATAATAAAAAGTCAACCTCATGAACAATCGCGATACTCGAATTAAGTATCTTGTACTCATGCCTTTATTTTTAATGACCTTTTGCATCCTTCATGCTTTCATATGGATTTTTAATTTTATATGTTGGAATCATTGCCCACTGATCCTCCAAGTTCTTCCACAGTGCCTCATATTTGTTGACCTACAGCTATGACCTCTGACTTTTAGGTCAGCACACAATGACTCAATTATATTCAAATCTGGCGATTGAGCCGGCCAATCAATGAGTACGCAGATTTTTTTCATGTCCAAAAAAGAAGACACCAATTTGGTTTGTGGCATGGAGCTCCGTCTTGTTAAAATATATTCTCTGCATCAATCCTCTTATCAATAAATACTTGTAGGCATCAGAATTCATCCGATCCGGAAACCTTATCAGAACTCTGATGCCATCTTCTTTGTTGCACTCCAAACCATAATACTATTACCTCCGAATTTCACCTTTTTCGTGGTATATTTTGGAATATACCTTGATCCTTGCGGTCTGTGGACGTATTGTCTTCTTCTAGAGAACAGTTCTATGCGATTTTCATCAGAAAAAATCACCTCATTCCAAAAAGAAGGAAGTAGTTTGCTATAATCTCTGCACCACTTTAAACGATTTTATATATGTCGCTCGTTTAAATATGGTTTCTTCGCTGCAATTCATCCGGATAAGCCATACTTTCTCAGAATGCGCTTCA
>JBBMKC010201784.1:0-14000 GCA_037834085.1 Bipalium vagum | reverse complement strand
ACAAAAAGTTTATCAATAAATTCACGAATTGGGTGCTGATTGTGTTTTTGGAGTCTTGTTTGGTCGTAGTCTCCACAATATTTTTATTTATTTATATTTTATAATTTAAATATTAAATGTTTTAGTTTTAAACTTAAATTCGTTCTGACTGGGGAAAACCTTTTCTCTCCTTCAATGTTAGTGATATTTTTATTTATATTCACTGTCAATAAACTTAAGAGATAGGAAAATTATTAATAAAAACAGTCAACAATTAGAATGCAAATGTCTCAAATTCCTTCTTAAGGAGATCTCAATTAATGTAACCTTGGTTAACGTCTCCAACCATGGCTGTATTAAAAAATTATATATTACTGTTAAATGTAAATATAATATATTTATTAAGACTGTTGAGAACATATAAACAATTTTTTATAACTTAATCGCAGGCATAGCTGGTTGGTTACTTCTGGCCAATTTAACATGGAAAGTTAAAAAACCTAACCACTGGCGCAATCCTGCTTTTAACTCTGAAAGCATAAACTGGTATAATAATTATTAAGGTATTATTATTAAGTATTAATTATTGTGTAACCATTCCATGACGAAGTTTTGACATAAATAACTTTACGATATTTTAATATTATTCGATTTTGTTAAGTTCCAACTAAAGTGACTGTTTACGATTAATCAATGTTGAATATTCATTTAACATAAATGAAAAATATTTTTATTTATTTATATTTTATAATTTAAATATTAAATTTTTTAGTTTTAAACTTAAATTCGTTCTGACTGGGGAAAACCTTTTCTCTCCTTCAATGTTAGTGATATTTTTATTTATAATCACTCTCAATGAGATAGGAAAAATTATTAATAAAACCATGATCAATAATTGAATGTAAATGTCTCAAATACCTTCTGAAAAAATCTCAATTAATGTAACCTTGGTCAACGTCTTCAACCATGGTTGTATTAAGAAATTAAAACATTATGTATTACTGTAAAATGTAAGTATTATATATTTATTAAGACTGCTGAATACATATAAATATTTTTTTGTTTCATAATCGCAGGCATAGCTGGTTGGTTACTTCTGGCAAATTCAACTTGAAAAGTTAATAACCTAACCACTGGTGCAACCCTGCTTTTAACTCTTTTTAACTTTTAATATTATTCGATTTCTTGAGTCGTGAGATATAAATAAAATATATAAATAAAATAATGACAATCATAATTAGTTTTATATTTTATTTTTATTAATCATTAAGTCAATGTCTATGTCTCTTTACATTTAATAAATAAATATATAGTCGATGAAAAATTATTGGGATTGGGTATGACGATGGAGGTATTCAGTTTAGCCTTCGGTCTATTAAAGATGGAATCATTTAAGTAGAGCTGAAAACGTAAGGGAGATTTGAACTTCAACTCAGAAGTGACAGATTTGAAGGCTGACAATTGGATGGATAAACAAATTTTGTTTATTGTAAATGGAATTTCCAATCTGGTTACTTCTCTTTCATCCAACTGTCGATCCTCTGATATCTCCTCCGATGCCGCCAGTGTTTGTCTTTCTTCAAACGGTATTTCATGAAAGATAAATAAAACTAATGCCGGTTATATAGGTGGTCGTATTCCGAATAAACGACGTGTTTCGCATTTTCACCTTTGAAAAATTTTGATCATTGCTTAGATATTTCTTTCTCTCGGGTGCTTTCGGTGCTGCATTCTTTTTCCTTTTAAGTCCTGTCTTCTAAACTTAATTTGAGAAAAATCCTGATTCTCTTTGCTGATGATCATAGCAAATCTCGTTCTTAACAACTCTCGATCTATAGCTAACATCATTACCGACGACTTCTCTTATTGATTGTTGCAAAACGTGAAATACGAAATCGAATTTATTATTCATGTAATCCGCCAATTTCAAATCTCTTTTGCTGAACTACTTGGCTTCAATCACGTGGTTTGTGATATACATTTCTGTATCGAGTTTAAAATTCACTCTCTATTCATAAATTGGATTTCTTCATTTTTATCTTTACTTGCCAACACTACAGAAATTTACTCCTTTCCCACATTTTCCATTACTCTCGATAATTTTTCTACTCATCCAGAGCGACTCATGCTCTCTGTCTCCTTTTCAATATCCAAATGTTACTTTCTTCAAAAACACCAAATAACAATCCGTAAATACTTGGTATACCAACAACGACTTTCTGGTGTTGCACGCTGTGTGTTTAAGATTACAAAATGAATGTGATAGAATTTTTCCGTTGATTGCATCAAACTCTCTTTTGATCTGGACCATATTTTCTGATTATATAACCACCCAAGCTACTTTTTACCCTATTCTATATTTGTTTTTTCTGGTGCATGACCCGCCGATCCTATGCTTTTGGTAATGGCTTGTCGTGTTTTACATTGATTTTTCAGCCTTACAGTAATCTATAAATTTCCAGTTCCAAAGGATGATTTGCAATTTTCTAAATATACAATCATGAGAACTGGTTTTAATTGTGGTTTCAAGAAAGCCGTTCTACTGTGGACTCAGCAATAATTCTCAACTATTCCCTTTTTAACAATGTGCTCCTTTACATTTGCTTTTCTAAAATTGGTTTCCTGATATGACTGTCCACATCACTGCTAGTAAAATTGGTTTGATACGCTTCTGGACTTTCTTCCAAGTCTACCTATGAATATTTTTGTATGACACCAATGCTTTCGAAATATTCATCATATTCAAAAAGGTCATGATCATTATTACTATCATGGACATCCATGAATCGTTGGAAAAATTCTTTTTGTTATTTCTGCGTGGTTCTCTTTGTTCTTCCTCTGAGTTAAGTTGATATCTGAATTCTAACCGCAATCTTTCCGGACTCGATTCTGCTTCGGATTTCGTTACTTGCTTCCTTCTGAGTAAGCTGTACCATCCTTAATTCAGTTGCGTCCATGGTCTGAAAATTTTTTCTATCATCTTTTTTGCTCCTCGAATCGAAATGTTTTTTCCTTCCTGACTCCCGGTTTATTTTTTCAACCCTTTTCAAAATTAGTGCTTTTTTCCTACTATCACGTTTTTTATCCATTTGTGGAGACTCCCAGGCCCGGTCCCAAATTCAATTCCAAATCCAATCTCAAATTCTCAAAAAACAATAAATGGCAATTTAGTGATTTTTAAAAAACCATTCTAGTATTTTAGTGTTTTTTATGTTTATGTTTTTGTGTTGTATAAAAATGTTAAGTTTTAAGACCTAAAAAGATAATTTATTATGAAAATGAAAATGATTGTTAATATTTAATCGAGTTAAGAAGATCGAAATTGGACTTTTTACTTTTATTGGGTTAAGAATATCGATAGTGGACTTTTTAGGAACTTAACATAAAATATATGCAATTTCAGAAGGATTTAGTGCGCGTACGTTCAAAGTTAAAATGTGAGTGACAATAAAAATGTTGTTTACTAAACTTGAACCTTTTAAACTTTTAAAAATAATATCGATTGTAAAACCTTTTAACTTTTAAAACGATAAACGATAAACTTTTAATCGATCAACTGAGGCTAAGAAGTTGTTTTATAAAATATATGTTTATATAAATCTGACAACTTTAATTTTTGAATACAATTTTACTTTTAAGTTAAAACCCGAGATAAGGAGTTAATAGGAAAATCAGATCACCTTCGGTATCTTACTCTCAAGAGCCCTCAGTTAAAAATTCGGTTCTCCGTCCTACTAGATGTGAAGAACACAAAAAAAGAAAATACTGGGAAATAAGAAAAAAGATAATAATTATTTGATCCTAAGGTTTTTGAGTAGCTGTCCAATCCTTAGTATTTATTTAATTAATTAATAACTTATAATTCTTAATCGAATTATAGTTTTTTAATTTTTATTACTATGTTTATTTGGGTATCGGTTCACCTGTGAGCAGTATGAAACCAAGAATTATTATATATTTATTTAATTTATTAATAATAAAAGTCTATTTAGATTTGTAATCAAATCTAATAAGCTTATTGTAATAAAATAAATTACTAAAGGTTGTTTCTCCTTGAATGTTGGACCCTGAGACGGATGATTATTGTTCATAGATTTTTCACGTGGAGTCGGAACTCTGAATATTATTTCGAATATGGTTGAGAATTGTTCCGAATATGGCTGAGAATTGTTCTGAATATGGCTCTGGATAGTGTCTGGTTTTCTCTGGAGTTCTTCGGGTTTTCTGCTTGACCTCTACATATTTGGTTTAATATTAAAAACTTATATTCTTACAAATTTAATTATTTAAAATAAGTATGACTAAAGTTGACATAAAATATCTAATAAAATTCAGATGTGAAGATTACAAGTTAATTTATATATTTAAAAATTGAAATTTATTGGATAATTGCATCTTAGTCTTCAATTTTTTTATAAAACCGTTTATGTAAATAAAAAACTAATTAATATTTCGAAGTAATCAAACATTAAACTCTGAATTTTAATATAAGATATTAATAAAATATCAAAATTCTGAACATAAACTTAACTTAATTCATATTAATAAAAAAATATTAAGTAAATGATAAGATTTTAAACTTTAAATTATTAAACAATTTCACGAAGACTTATTAAATTTATTTATAAAAGTATTTTGACCTCCGAAGTTGTTTTAACTAATCAGTAACATTCTTTCATTAGTGATGATTTTTAAATATTTTCAATAGGTGTGGTGTGAAATTATAAAACAAATTAAAAAAAAGCATTTTTCTATTTACTTGTAATTGTTGAATAAAATTATTCGAAATGCATACTATAAGAATATTAATTGTTCCTGCTAAAAAGACAATTTCTCTTAAACTTGATCTGGATACTGTAGTTTATGATATTTGTAGAGATCTATATAAAAGAATTCCAAGTCAAGTTTCTCCTGGTAATTTTTTAAATAAATTTAATGAATTATTTTTTTCGGTCTAATAGTTGAAGAATTTGGGTTATTTGTACCTGATCCAGATTCCACAAGAGCCTACTGGCTTGACAATTCAAAACCAGTATCATATTACCCCATTGGAGACAAAGTATTAATAAATTATAACTATTATTAACGCAATAAAAATTTATTTTAGAGTTTAGTTCTCGAGTACAAGTCTCGTTTAAGACGATTAATAATTCGAACTATGGATGAAACGAAAAAAACACTTGAGATTGATGATAGTAAGACTGTTGCAGAGATCATCTTACCAATATGCAATAAAATGGGTAAGCAGTATTAATATATTAAAATAAAAACGAAATTGTTATTAAATAAAATATACAATTCTATTTAATTTAATGTCTGACCTGTAAAAGCAAACCGACCAGATATTACATACTAATTCCGTCAGTCGTCATTGCTTTGTGTTACGTAATTCGTCAAATATAGTATGTAATTACCTGGCAAATATTTAATACAAACTACTTCAACATCTGTTAGGTAAAGCTAATTTTATTAATTATATAAATATTCATTCACCGTTAAGATTAGTGCACTTAAGATTATCAAATCACCGTAGTAATTAAATTTATTTATTTAAATTAATTAGATTGTTGTTGAATGCTTTTTTGGATATTTAAATTAATGTAAAGAATAGCAGAGAGGTTTATTCAGAAAAAGAGAAATATTTTTCTATAAGGTATATTCTAAATAGTAAAAAAATAATTAAAAATTTATAAAAAAATCAATATTTTATCTTCACTTTACTTTATTACGTTCGTTTTATTCTGTTACATTTTTTTAACCTTTTCATATAATATTTCAATTTTATTTATCATATCCATACATTATCAAAATTGACACATTTTTGTCATCTTTAACCACGAGGAAATGTAATTATTTATTTTATTACATAATTTGGAAAATCATGATAAATTTTTAAAAATTTTTTCGATGGGTTTTTTAAAAAATTTTTTTGTTCACAAATTCAATCATTACAATACCAAATAAAAATAATATTAATTATGTAAATAAATCAAGAGGTTTAATTGAAAACGAAAACATTAAATTTTTTATTTTTAAATAATCTTTGAAATATAAAATTCAAATTCATAATTTCAGTTCGGAAATAATTATTTTTCTTTTTATTGGTTAATTTTGTCGAAGGTTTTCGAATCGTTTTGTGACTTCTTGGAATGTTTTTATATTAAAATAAGATTATATTATATTATTGTATTTATGACCATGTACTGCTTATATAAAATCTAATATCTATAACAGTTTTAAGATATTATAATTATGGTAAATTATTTATTTTTATAATTTAAGCGGTTATGAGAAGTGATTATAAATAATTTAATGAAATAAATATGCATGGAGATCTGTGTTATCGGGACAAAACTGTTGCCGAACGTCTGTACTCTCCCACTTTAAAAGAGATTGGTTTCATATGTAGTGACTATTTAGAATTTTATACCACTCACAAAGCGGCAAAATGCTCAGTTGAAAAGGTGGCCAATTTGAAAAATTTTATTTTATTAATATAATACGATAAATATTAATAAATGTTTATCAAACCTTTTTTGCTCAGAGCAATATTTTAAAATTTTTTAGAAAAAGTAAAGATTTTTAAAAAATTTTTGAAAGCGCATTATCTTTACATTTCTTTGGAATTTAAATGTAATACTTTTCATGTGATTATATTTGAAATTGAATACGGAAGGGATGTAGAGTATTTTTAGAAAAAGTTTTTAAATAATAAAATAAAATAAAAAGAAATATATAATTATAGAAAACCATAATCTAAACTCGGTAAAATATTCTATTTTTAACATGGATCCTCAGGAAATATTATATTTGACATTTAAAATAATTTGTTTTGTCAAAATGTATGAAGTACATTTATTATTTACAATTTAGTATCAAATCCGGATAAAATAAATATACAATGGTTGTTAAAATAATTTTCGCATTTAAAATTTATTACTAATAATAAATAATAATAATAATTGATAATAATAATAATAAAACTAATAATAATGGTCATAAAAAAAAATAATAATAATTGATAATTGATAATAATAATAATAATAATAATAATAGATAATTGATAATAATTATTTCTTTAATCTTTATTCTACAGGAATCAGTAACCACGAGGAATATTCTTTGATTTATGAATTGGATGAAAACGAAAAGATGAGAACGATGACATTAAAACGAGGGAAAACACAAACGAGGGATTTTGACAAATTAGAAAAAATGAAACAAAAATTGAAAACTGATGATGAATGTATTTCTTTTTTGTTCTTCATTGTTCTCTGATAATAAGTATTTGTACAGTAAACTGGCTGCCCCATGCAAAAACTTTGAGACAATTGGGTATTGAAGAAAAAGATGAATTGTTATTGAGACGGAAATATTTCTTTTCTGATCAAAACGTTGATGCCAGAGATCCCATACAACTTAATTTACTATATGTACAGGTATTTGTTTTAATTTCCATTATTTTTTTTGTTTGAATTTATCAAATTTTATTTCTACTCTAAAAATTCACTGTATATATTTCATTTAATCTATCACAGTTGAAAAATGCAATCATTGATGGTACCCACCCTGTGAGCATGGAAGCAGCCATTGAATTAGCTGGAATCCAATGTCAAATTGAGCTGGGTAGTTACAGTTCAGAAAAAAACAAATCCGTTCATACCAGGTAAAGGATAAGGTGGTCTGTATCAATTGACTTGGTTATTTCTGTTTCAGCCTCAAAGACTTTCTACCCAAAGAGTATGTCAAGTCCAAAGGAATTGACAAAAAAATCATCCAAGTAAGTACGGATTTGCCAGTTTCAGAGAATGGGAAAGCTGATTTTTTATTTTATTTATTTTATTCTGAAATTCGATAAATAAAAGCAATCCCTATTTTTCTGGTTATGAATATTTTTGGTAGGGATAAATAAAATAATGAAGGCTTATAATTATCTTGATATAAAAAAATATAATTTTCATCTGAATAAAAAATATTTGATTTAAATAAAATAAAAAAAACAACAAATAATTTTGATTTATAGAAAATAAAATAATAAAATATTATTTGATTTAAATAAAATAAAAATATTTAAAATTAGAATTTTGTATTTTATAAAAAAAATATTAATAAAATAAATGAAAAAATATTTGATTTAAAGAAAATTTAATTTGGAAATAAATAAAATAAAATTGTACAAAAATAAAAATTTGATTAAAATAAAATAAAAAAATAAACCAAATTTTTTTTTGATTTAAATAAAATAAATAATTATGATTTAAAATTTTTTTGTATTTATTTTTCTAAATTTATTATAAGGCAAATATTTTCATTTGAGGACATTTTATTTATGAAATATCTCAGACATTTCTTAGAAATCCTTCGTAATTGTGGAGAATCTAAGAAATTGTAATCAAAGAAGGCATCGTTAAATTATTAATTAATTTGATTCAATGTAATTTCGTCTGACAATCGGTATGGAACAATATGGCATTTTTGCCCAGAGCTCTCCTTACTTGGTTGCATACAGTCTTTGAATACCGCGCTGTTCAGGTCCCATGCAAGGGTCACTATTGAAAAGATCGGCTTTCATGGGTTTTGTAATATGAGAGAATTGGTGACAGTGAAACCCAATTAATCTTTGGATTTTTCATAAAAAAACAATGGCAAAAAAGATTTATTTATGGATTATTGGATTTATTGATTTTATAAATTATCATTAGAATGTATCATTTGTTTTCAGTACTATGAAAAATTGGCTGGCAAGGGCGATAAAGATTTCAAAGTTCAGTATACGCAATTGTGTCGATCTCTGAAAACATATGGAATAACGTTCTTTCTTGTTAAAGTATGGCTGGACATGGATGGTTACTGCTTATTGTTTTTATTTAATATTTGTCAAGGAAAAGGTTAGAGCTAAGAACAAACTCGTTCCTCGGCTGATGGGCATATCCAAGGAAAACGTAATGAGAGTTGATGAAAAAACAAAGGAAATCATTCAAAGCTGGCCTCTGACCACAGTACGTCGGTATGCTGCCACAGCCTCACTTTTTTCTCTGGTAAGACTTACAATTCTTTTTCAAGGTTTTCCTATCGGTTTTTGTGAATCTTGAGGATAGGTATAAATAATTGTTGAATATATTTTATTTAAATGTATATTTTATTTCATAATATTTTTAATAATATTTTAATTAAAATATATTTTATTTAAAATTGAAAATATAAATAACTGAAATATATATTATTTTAAAATTTACTTATTTTATTTTATTATATTTATTATTATTTTTTATTATTTATCATACTTTTTTATTATAATATTTTTAATATTATATAATACTTATAATATCGTATAATAATAATTTTTTTATTTAAATATGAACAAAAGGATAAGTAATATTGGAATAAATTTTAAATATTTATTTTATTTATAATTTATAATATTTCAATAATATTTAGTGTTTTATTAAAATATGAGAGGTATAAGTAATTGTGTAATATATTTTATTAAAATATGAATATTTTTGGTTTCTATTTCTGTCTTTTATGTACTTAATAGTTCTTTCAACCAAGTACTCATCGCTTTTACCCATTGGTTTATTATTATTATTGTTTATTTATTATATTTATAATTTTAACTAATAAGAGAAGAGTATACTTCAAAAATGTAATTCCATGTTTTTAATATTTTTTATTGATTTTAATTTTATTATTAATTTTAATTATTAATTGATATTGAAAATTCATGTATAAAACTAAAACTTCAATTAAAACTAAAAAATATGTTTAATTTTTTGAGATATTGTAGAATATATAACAAATATTTTGTATCATACCATTCATAAATTAAATATTAAATGCAGAAATTGAAAGTTATAAATATAACAAATTTACATAAATAAAAAGCATTGGATAATTGTTTATATTCGACGAATTTGTTTATTCATTTTTGAAATAAGATATTGGTCAGTTCGAGTGGAGTTTATCCAAGAGAATTCAGTTTTATTATATATATATTTTTATTTATAACTAAAACGTTTTCTTGTTTACAATGAAACTGTAAGACTTTATTTGTCTCCTTTGGATAAATCTGTTTATTTGAAATAATAAAACATAATCATAAAATTAACTTAATTATTTATATTTTTATCACGAGGCAATGTCGATTTTCTTTGAAAAACTTATAAAAATCAATAGGATTCTTTTTGTAATAATTTAAAGAATGTAAATAAATAAGAATGAGAAAAATAATAATATTCAAGAAAACCTTAATTTTTAAAATAATAATATTTTTGTCAATACATATTTTATATTATATTTTCTATAATTTAATCTTTAAAAAAATGGATTTTAATGTCAAAATTGAATTGATGTGGTATTTATATGATTAAGGAATTTTTTTTAATAAAGGTGAAGTGTTAAATGGAAAATTATAATAAAAATATTATTCATTCTTGAATATATAAATTTGTATAATAATAGGAAATATAATAATTATTATAAAATAAGTAAATATTATCAGTAATTATAAATATTTATTTAAATGATAGTTATATTATTTTTTTGACGATGGAGCCATTTTATCAAGGTTCAAGTTAAAATTTCTAATCATTATAAATTTATTTTCTTAATGTTCCAGTACTTTTTTTATGGAAAAATAATTTTAATTCATAATTAAATGAAATAAATAAATTAATAAATGTATGTGATATAAATTAATATACCGTGGTATGAAACAGTTTAGGGCACCTTATGGAATTTTACTTATCTTAAAAATTTTATTTAATTTGATACATACATGATCAATTTAAAGAGCAATGGAAATTTATTTAGAAAACACAAAAATCATATTTGAGTGAAATTAATATTTTGTTGATCTTCCACAGACAGTAATAACGGCTTCCAGACGTTAGTAAAAGTCGGTTATGTATACCTGGGCCGAACCAGTACAGTTACCATAAATTAGTATATACATCCTACATCAATCTTGCATAATAATAGTTGTAAACACAATTCCTGGAATATAAAATTAATATGAAGGATATAATATATTAATATCGACATTTAATAAAAATAACAAATTCATATAAATTATTATTTTGTTTAAAATATTTTATAAATATTAATTATTATTATTTTAAATAATAGTTGATGAAATCGATGATAAAATTCGTTTGTCTTTGATATTCATATTTATTTTAATATTATTAACATTTAAATAAATTTATTATTATTATTATTATTATTATTATTATTATTATTATTATTATTATTATTATTATTATTATTATTCTATTATTCAATTCGATTTGAAACTATTAATTGAAACTATTAATAATACAAATAAAATATTTTCAAAATATAAAATAAAAGGAGAATATGAAATTTTAGAAATTTGCATGATAAAAGTATCAAAAAAATCTATATTTAGTCAATACTTTTTAATAAAATTAATTAAAAAATATTTTTAAAAGGATTTCGGAGATTATTCAGAAGACAACTATGTCATCCAAACATCAGAGGGGGAAAAGATTGCTCAGCTAATTGGAGGTTATATTGATATTATTATCAAAAAACAAAAAAGCAAGGAGAGCCAGGCCGCCGAAGTTGAGGAAGAAACGGCAATGATCGAAGAAAACGTGGCTCCATCAAGGTTGAATTTTGTGTTTGATAATTGGCAATTTATAAAGAATTCTCAAGGGCAAATGTTATTGCTCACAATCTGATCGACAAAAATATGAGATCATATGAACAGAACTCCATTGCAACCATGGGTCAAGTTGTAAATGGTAGACGTGATTTTGGTATTATTTCACAAGGACAAGTAGGACAAGCTCAACCCATAGCCATTAGGAATGAAAGCAGAATTGGTCAAGGCTATGTTAATGCACAGGTATAATTTTATTACTATTGCCAATATTGGAGAGTTGATTTCCAGACGAAAAAGTTCCAAATAAGGGATCTTAGTCAACCAAAGAGAGCTCTTATGATTCGTATCGGAGAAAATCTTAAAATATTGAAGGCCGCCACCGAAGACTTGGACAGACATGTTGATGTAGCCAAAATAGGAAATGATGAGGTAATTAAGGAATTATTTTACGACTTGATAATGTATATAAATTCATAAATATTTATAAAATAAATGATAAACAAATAATTATGTCTATTAATTCGTGGATTGATTTCTTAATAATACTATTGGTTGATTAATAATAATAATAATAATAATAATAATATTGGTTGATCCCATACATTATTTGTTTATGATGGATTGCTTTCTGATAAAATATAAATAATTATAACGAATTCATCTTTTGGATTATATAATATTTTAAACATATTAATGTGTAGATTAATACTAAATGAAGTATTTTTTGAAAAATAAAAATTGTTTAAATGAGGAATGATGATGATGATAATCTTATTTTTTAATTATTAGAATTGTTAATTAATTTTTCACATTACCTATAATTTATGTAAAATCTAAATCTTTGTTTAAATAAACTTACATAAGATATATAAAGATAATAAAGAAATAAAATAAAACACTAATAATGAAATATAAATAACATAAGATTCACATAAGGTTGATACACAATCAATTTTCAGCAACAAATATATATGGAGCCCGAAAAAATAATACCCGTTTTAAAAATAAATAAAGCAAAATGATAAACATTTATTTAAAATTAATAAATATAGTTGCCATCACACTGGATAACATGCTCAGAATGTTTTACTAACTATCTTCATTCCTATTGCATAAAATACGGTCAGGATATTGATAAATTGCTAGATATTTTCTTTGACCTGAAGGAACTTTCAAAATTTTGTGTATCGGCTATAAGTTTCGAAATTTCTGAAGACGAAGCGATCTGACAGATTGAGATCAGATGACTAAGCAGGTTGCTTTAATATTCGAAAGACAAAGAGATTAAAATGTCAATAATCAATAATAGAAAATATTTTTAATCGAACTTAATAATAATTTTAAATAAATAATAAATAATTTAGTGTAATAAAAATATTTGTAATATATCATTTTCCTTTCGAATTATTATGATTATAAATAATAATAAAAAAGTAATATTAAATGTCAAATTTTCAATAATTAAGATACGTCAAGCTATAAATGTCAATAGAATAATCAAAATTCTTAAGTGGTCCGAAAACAGTGAAATATTTGAGATAAAAATAAATAGAAATAATATATTATAAAGTGAAATTAAAAGTAAGAGGCGTTTATAAAAAATTGCAAAAAAATTTGATTACCACTTTGTTTTAATTGATAAAATAAAAAATATATTTTCAAATAATGATATTATTATTGATCCAATTTTACAATCTTAAGATTTAATAGTATTTTTTGTCATTTATTGTTTCAACGGAGATCATTCGACAGACGTCATAAATAATCGAGAGCAACTCGAATTCCATCGTTTTATTGAATAAATTATATTAACGACATAAAATGGACCATTTCAAGATCATAATTTATGGGTTTATCTTCGTCAATTTTATTATTTTCTGACTCGATATTTATTTGAATTCTTTTATGATTTATACAAAGCATTATAACAATAAACAACGAACCAATGATTATTATTAATTATTAATGTTTTAGATTATTTAAATTATAAAAAAGTAAAATTAATAAATAAATAATAATAGAGCGAAATTATTAAGAATTTTTATTTAAAAATTATTATATAAAACATTTTATCATAATAATAATAATATATTTTTTATTTACTTATCTCAATAATTTCTCAAATAGAGCTCTCAAATTATTTTTCGTTTGCCAATTAAATTATATTTGATAAATTTCAGAGTTCCAGAAATTATAGAAAGCAGACTTTAGACATTGCCAGAAGCAGAGTCAAGGGTAATTTAATGTCAATGACCATGGCGACTGGAAGTCTGCTAATGATGATGAATGAGAAAGATGAAAATGATGATAATCAGAGTAATTGAAATTTTGATTTGTTTATTTAATAACCATTATTCAACTATCATTGAACTATTATTATTATTATTATTAT
>JBBMKC010201773.1:0-14001 GCA_037834085.1 Bipalium vagum | reverse complement strand
TAATAATAATAATAATAATAATAATAATAATAATAATAATAATAATAATAATAATAATAATAATAAATTTTTAAAATCATATTTCAAGACTTTATTTTGGAGAAAAGCCGATGTTGACAATTCTGTCATTGGACCTTTAGCAAAATTAAAAGAGCCAACTATTGTACAAGTAAGTACTGTCATTGATAAAGTTGAATATAATCTAATATCTTTATAGATTTTCATCAGATCAAATGATGAATCAATTGATCCAAGAGTTTTGAAAAGAAGAGTAAGTTTTTATTAATTTCTTGTAGATAAAAATTTTTAACTAAAATAATCTTTGAGGTCATTATTTAAAAAGACTTTATTAAGCTAAAGCTTAAAAAATACTCATTTTTATTTAAAACTTCACGCTTGTGTTTTTTAAAAATACATTTAATCAATCCTATCAAAATTGGACCCAATTGATGCAATACATTCTGATTATGATTTATAAAGTTCTACAAACAACAAACTTTTCAAAGAAACTTTCTTGTATTTGGCAAGCTTCTTAAAAACTTGAAAATCAGTCGAGAATATAAGATGGCATGGGTTTCATAGTTTCATTCTCGTTATTGTAACCTTAGTTATTTGAATATTGTCTTTTGTCTTTTATTTGAGTATTGTCTTTTATAAGTGTTGGACCTTTCGTAAACTTTCTAATATTGTATTGTCAGAATTATTTATATTGTAGCAGTCACTGTAGTGACAGCCAAATAGTCTCCATAGTCTTGTTTGTTGTAAACCTGGCCTCGCTAAGTCTTTAGAAAGTTTAGGTTTATCTAACTTTTGAACTATTAAAAGTATATGTCTGTTACCTAACAAATGTGTAGTAATAGAGTTAAATAATACCTATTCATTCTATGACTGATAAAATTACAACATGTATTAAAGTTTAACACCTTTTAAAATCCTTATCTAAAAAAGTTCCACAGCTATGTAATGACACCGTGCATTTATAACTATATATAACTATATATAATATATACTGTATATTAGATCCTCTGGAAAATCTTGGAATTTTAAATGAATTCTTAAGTTAATTCTGTTGATATTTAGATTTTATTTGTTTAAATAAATTAATAAGATAAAATGTGTAATGGTTGAAATAAATGAAAAAGAATTTTTAATAGAAAATGTTTTGAAAATAGAAATGAAAGTATTCAAATTACTACCAACAAGATTTGTGAAGTCTGCGAAGAAGTTGTGTCAACAGAATGTTGCACCTCGAAAGCCTTCTGATTCTCGGTCAGTAGTCTAGGCACCAATCTTATACAAACTTTGCTCATTCCCAAGTGATCATAAAAAATTCATTGCAGCAAGGAAACACGTGAATAACCATTAGATTCCTCCATTTAATCAATAGTTTTCCTCTGATTTTCACCCAACAGGGAGTGCACACTTGCAACTGATTCACAACCACATTGGTTATCTTCAAATGATTCCCAGGCGTCATCCATATGTCCACTGTAGATTTGAAAAGCGCATTATCTCTGTAACAACCTGATATATTCAAATGATCTGTTAATTTTAGTAACATCTATGAATTCTATAAATTAATCACTTGTGTGCAGAGCTTTTGGTATATACATCGTAATAAAATTTTGAAAAATCAGAATATAAAATAAATACAAATGTATAACAAAAAGATTTTGAAATTAGTATGACTTAAGTCATAAAATAGAAAAACCCATTTTAATGTCAAAATCAATATTATAAGAAATGATTTATTACCTACAACTAAGATAGAATATAATTTCAGACTATTAAAAAGAATTTAATCAGTATATGTCAGGTTTCTTGTCTCCTTCGATTAAGACAAATAGTTTTCGATCTCAGATTTTTATCACTTTTTATAAAAGTTACATAAAATATGCCAATTTTTCAGAACATATTTTCAAAAATATATTTTATTATTGTAAAGTAACATTTTGCATTAAAAAATATTTTTCATAATATTTTAATGCAAATTCTGAAATCAGGTATTAAATAGAAACGTCGAACAGGTTAATGCTTAAAAGTTGGATATGAGAACCTAAGCAATAAAAAGTGGGAAATAAAATGGAAAAGAATCCTCAGTCATCACATTACATTTTATTTAGTGGTAAAATCATTCTGAATATATTATCTTAAAATTTTTCTGTAGATAATATTAGGAATACATTTTGTAACATATTGATTAAAGTTATTCACTGTCTCCTTTTATAATATTGGTTATATCATTATTTATTCCGATTGTATTACCAAAATCGAGTGGATATATATAGAGATTTACAATACCCGCGGAAAGTTTAGGAACACCTATAGAAAACAATAAAATACTAAAAATAATCATATTTATGCGATCAATTTATTTTTAAGTGAGTCGATTATTCAAATCCAATTATATATTAACTCTTTGTAGATTATAATAACAGATTATATTTGCATCATCCAGCATTGACATAATTTTCATGGGTAAAGCTCCAGAATTATCTCCAATTACACTATCTAATATTTTATTATTACACAAAGAAGGTAATTCATTAAGTGCTATTAGTAAGAAGCTGAAGATTGCGAAAAATTCAGCATCCAGAATAATTAATCTGTTCAAGGCAAGTGGTGATACATGTATCAAAGGACGATTCTACGTCATACCTGTAAATTTAATTGAAATAATTAAACTTGTTTGGTTTAACGAAATTACCATGAACTATTGGTCAAAATTGATTGATCTTATGCCGAACAGGTTTGCTGCAGTACTCGGGGCAAAGGGTAAACACACTACATATTAGTGATATCATATGTATACTACAAATTATGCAAGAACTTGCCGCTTGTACATGTTTTCATAATAAATCTTTGGTAACGAAATGCATTTTTAAACAATTTCATAAAATTGAAGATGGTGGATGAAATGTGGTCACGACTGTAGCTATGAAAACTGAGTTGAAGTTTGGCATTCTGAATAACCTTTTGTCATTATGATTTTTATTTTTTCGTTTTTCTTCAAATTATTTCATTTCATATTTAGGAAATTTCATAGAATTTATTTTCTTTGCCATTCTGATTACCGATACCAATCATTCAAAAATTATTAATCAGTTAAATAATGATATTCTGCACCTTCTCGAAATGTAACAGATGTCCTTTGACTTACATTTGAGACATTGGGACGAAGTCTAAATTCATATAATTAATAGAATCAGATAATCAATTTTTTGGTATACACGCGCGGTGCTAAAATCATTCCAAAATGATGGGAAAATGTTTCAAATATTAAAATATTTTATTAAATTAATTATTTAAAAATTATTTTCTCACATAAAAATTCTGTGAATTATAATTTCAAGAAAATCGATAGGGGAAAATGTATGTAAATTTAATTTTGACAAATGGAAACTATTTCCCAATAATTAATGTTTAGAAAATAGTGAAATTTGAGATCTTTCGTAAGAAAAATATATTTTATAATTTAGTGTTAAAATCTGTTAATAGATTTAATAATGTCATCTATTTTTCACATACAAAAGAAACCGTATCGAAATGGAATATTTGTTTTACAAATATTAAATAATAATTTATGAACGTCACATTATTTACTTTGCTCATCAATTAATTTCCTTTAGGTTTTCATTTTGAGAAAATACGGAGATCGAGTGATGCGTGAAGAAAAACATGGGTTTTATATATGTTCATTATCTTTGCAGACTGTTGTTTACAAGGTATTTTGCTTCGTTTTAATGATCTAATGCTCATTCTAATAACGTTTAATTACTTAATCTACGATATTCTGGATTTTTCTCTTTATCGATATTATCCTATACAAAAGTATGAAAAATATGTTTATATTATGAAATTTCCGGATTGGGTCCGTTTTGTTTTAACGGACTAAATTATAATTATTTTAAAGGTGGAATAAAATTAATTTTTAAAATTTACAAGGACTCACTGCTCTCAACAGTGCTTATAAAACGCTCGTATCATTGTCTTTTTTATTGTTTATAATAGTTTCTCTAACGATTACTTAATCTTCCTTTTTCTCTGTTGCTTTTTAATAATATCAGATATTTGCGTTTAAGATATTTTCTTTTATATTGTAAACATAGTCACTAATTCATCAGACATGTATCGCGAAGTTATTATAATAATTATTGACTCGTTATATTGACCAAATACGTTATTTTTTTTACGAGCTTATGTGACTGAGTTGGAGATTCTACGCTGATTCCGCGCCGTTGTATAATAGAAATAATGCTTATCATGATTTCTGAGTTTTTTTGTAATAGGAACATGAGTAATCATAACGTTTCAGGACATACATAGATATAATCACAATTATATTTTAGTACATAAAATGTGCTATCTAAATGATAATTGAACTCCAATCAAGTTTATGTGTTTATAATTAAATATTCATGGAAGTATTTTTTATAAAAATTTGTTCTCATAACTCAAAAATTCATAATAATTAAATAGTTCCTGCATATTTGTGTTAGATATCTGTTGGGTCTAGACCATTGATCATTGTTTTCCAAATCCATTATTTCTCCTCTGGATAAATTGAGACATTTCAAAATAATGAAATTTTATTTTAAAAAAAGTTAAAATAAAAACAATCTTTTTATTTTTAAATTATTACTTTTATTATTTTTTCTATGGCCAAACCATTTTCTCTTTATTAACACAAACTTTGAGTGTAAGAAAAATGAGACTTAATTTTATTTTTAGTTTTTCATGTTCCACGAATTTATACGGTGTATAAGTCTTTCTTTAGGGTTAAATGGCTTATTTAGAAATATATCCATAAATAACAAACAGAGGTAACATTAATTAATTTGCGTTTTGATACGAGTTTTCTCAAATTGAGATAGTATTTTATAGATATGGGAAAAGCTTATTTCTTTGAAAGAATGATTGTTGTGAAGAAGAGTTTAAATTTCCTGAAGAGGTATTTTGTAGAGAAAATCGTCTCGTGTTTTTTAAAAAAAGTGAATTTAGCTTAAGGATAATTATTCTCATGGTCGTTTGTGAGCATATGTTGAATATCTCTCCGAGGACTGAGGTCAGGTCTCGAGACTATTTAAAGGACTAGTGACTGACAGTGAGATTAAATAATCAAAAAAGTTTTGATTTAAGTAATTACTCGCTTTAAAGATCTAAAGTTTAAAAATTGTATTTCATATTTCATCTATTAATAAATGGTGATGTTACTGTTTTATTGTTTGTCAGTACTATTGTCTTAGCTTTGATTGTCAGGACGATAACGAAGCTAAATTGAAGCTGTTGGAGCGTAAAATCTGTCGATTTTTGTAAAGGTTTTCATTAGGAAATGAGCAAAACAACCCTTTCTGTTAGTTACTAATCGGTCCCAGGTCGTTAATAATTTTGATAAATTAACAAATTTTCTAAATAATATTGACTTTATTATATTAGTAACATTACGAATATGAATTAAAGAACAAATGAATAATGAAATCAATAATTATCCACTATTTAAGCTAATAATAAATAATAACAAAGAGGATAATTTTCACCATCTATCTTCAATCTAGACCTGAATCGCAATGCTCATAATGTAAAGTAGTATATATCTTTTGCCCACCATTTCTTTGGATTGTGTCAACTTTATTTTCGCAAAATAAAATAAATTTTTCTTTGTAAAATATTTTATTTTGTAATATATACATTTTTAAATAATAGTGAAGAACTTGATTATATATTTTGTGTTCTAAACTTAATTTATTTTCAGGGCCAATTTACATCTTGCCAATTATGGAAATATTATCTGGATCTTCGGAAGCCAGCTTTTAAAACTCATATGGCTATCATTCATAATCGATTTTCTACTAACACATTTCCGTCTTGGGAAAGAGCACATCCACAACGAATGTTGGCACATAATGGTGAAATAAATACGTTGAGAGTAAGGGTTCTCCTTTCAATTATTTATAATATATATTATTACATACCTGGTCTTTGGCTGTCTAATATAAAATAAGATAAGAAATATTAAAGATCATTATTTTAAAAGATTAAAAAGATAAGAATGAAAATAAATAATAATGATATGAATGTTATAATATAATATTCATATAATTATGAAAAATAATTTATAATGTTATTTTTGTTTTATTAACATAAAAATGAATAAATATTATATAATTTATTTATTGATTTTAAAGAAAAGTAAGATTTTCTAAGATTTATACATTCCGGCGGCCTAAAAATTTCAGATATTAATTGGTGACCTATTTTAAGATTACCGTGAACACTGATTTAAATGTATAATCTTATAATATTACATTAGGACGCTAATGAATAAAAGACCTGGAAATACGTTAGAGATTTATTAACATAACAATCTTTGTTCTTATGAACACCGCAAGCAATATTGATACTAAATGGATACTAATTGATATTTAATGGTTAATTTTTAACAATATAATATTTACTTGATTTATGGAATTTATTTTAAGGTGTCTGGAAATGATTTAATGTATTCTTTTTCAATTATCAAATAAGAAAAAAATGAAATTATTTGAAAATTTTATGTACGGTTTAAATTTTATATTCTACATTAAAACTTATTATATCACTGAAAAAAATGTATTATTATTTAATATATTAAATTGAAGAAGATAAAACTAATGGGATAATTTCCAAAATGTCGGTAAAATATTGATTGGAGTAAATTTATTTTTTATTCTCATTTTTATTCAATTATTTCTTTATACATAGAAAACGATACCATGTTACAATTATATACTTTAATATCTCTTAAAGTTTAATAATGCTAAAGATCAGTTCATATATTATTTTACTAAAGAAATTTTTGATCCTTTCAAATGATGCTTTCCGATGAACATTATTTGTAACAAATACAATTTTCACCGCCAATAGTAATTTTTTCAAAAATTTACTATTCCTTTTCGTTTTTAGTAACCAATTCATAGATCTTTTTTAAATCAGTAAGGAACGCATAAATCAAGAATCTTCACTTTCCTCATGACATAAGTTCCAATTGCTGCTTATGATACACTGACCTAGTTTGCAATGTCACGTGTTGTTTTGCTACCTCTTCTTTAAGGATAGATACTTTAAAATATTAATTTATATAATAATATTATAATATATATTTATATTTTAATAAAATAATTATATACATACTACTAGTACTATTACTACTAAAAATGAAAAATTATTATTATTATAATTATTATTATTGTTATTGTGGTTGTTATTTTTCTTAAAGTCTTACAAACATCAACATTGATTTAATTGAGCTAATTCTTGACAGGGTTGATCTTATGATTCTGAATCTGTCTAGACTTATATTTACTTGGTATGTAGAGTTTAGTAAAACTTAAATTAAATAATAATTACAACACCAATATTTTATAAATTTTATATTTTTAAGTATATTATTATGTAATAAAAATTTATAATGATAACTAGTTACGCGAATTTCACCTGAGAGGTCGATTTTGTAGTTCATGATGTAAATTATTATTATTAATATTGTTTATTTTTTACAAGAAGTATATGTCCGAAAATGAAAGTGTACATTTAAAAATATATAGGAATCAGATTATTTATATTCTTAAAGTATAATTCTATTGGAATTTATAATTAATTGGAACTGATATGTTAATGTACTTCAGTTAATATCTCAATCTTGTCACTAGGAATATATGAATAATAAAACGACTAATTTAGTGATATATTTGCGGGCATTTATTGACAAATTCGGTGAGACGTGATTTTTTATAGGAAGCAGACAGAAATTCTAAAATAGCCAGTCATAGACAAGAATATTTTTGCACTTGATAAAAAGGTCGTGTCCTGGAAGGAGAATTATTCTTTCTATTTTTCTAGTAATTTCCTTGTCAAAATAAATCAGTTTGAAATTCCATTCAGATTTGATAATTGCTTATCTTTTAAATAGGACACCATTCATTATTTTACTGAAATAATATGAACGCGTCTCTTGTGTAGTTTCAGGATTATTATTTCAAAGAGAATTTTGTTTCCATTAATGATGTACCCACTCTATTTTCTTCTCCTGGAATTTACGATATGATGTTATGTAGTAATATCGTTCAACTTTTGTTTTAATTAGTCAAAATAGTCAAATAATATTGAATTTTTTCATGATTCTGTATATTCAATTCATAAATGGAAACCGAAAGACTTTTATATTGGCTGACAAAATTTGTTATTAAAATTATTATGTGACGTAATGTGAAATTTTTACCAAAAATATATTATAATAATGAAAATTAATCAAAGTCAAATGACGAATCAGTTCAATTAAATCAGTAATCGAAGCCAAACAATTTCAGATATATAAAAACTGTACTTGATTATAAATAAAATTTTCAAATTCAATTGGTTTAAAAATATTTTTATTTTAATTGATGTAAACCGAAAACTGACTATTACTAATGATATTGAAATTATCAATCTAGTGGTACACGTAACACAGAGCGTACAAAGTAAGTATCAGATTTAACAATGTAAATATTTTTAATATACTTTCGATAACATTGTATAATAAATTTATGACGCAGTGCAATAGATTTATTTTAAAAATTAATATTTTTCAACAAAACATCCGTTAACGCTAGCACAATGTTGTAATCAACGATGAAAAGAAATCACAGCAACTTTATATATTTGTGGTGAAATTTACCTACATCCTCTTCGATTGGTTTGAAATATTGCATGCATTGTCAGTTTTTTTAAATTTGAAAATAGGTTATGGTCCACATTTTTTGTTTATTTTTTTGAATGTCTTCTTACTGGTGTTGCTGAATTCATTTGAGCCTCCAGTAATACAATTTCTACTGGCTAATCAATATCCGACATTGAAATCGGTGTATCTGAATGTGATTATATATTCTAAAACCTGAGATAATGTCTTCCTCTTTAATAAAACCCCACCTTCTTTAACCAATTATTCTTGATATTCAATTAGTTATAAAAATATTATGAAACTGAAATTTCACAATAAATTTATTAACCATAAATATATTATATTTCTCAAAAATCCGATTCCCAGTTAACAGTTAAGCATTGTATCCTATCAGTTAAATCCTTAAGGAAGATTACTTTTACAGCAAAAGTGACTTCTAAGATTGGATCATTGCTAATAAGAAGATCTGGATAATCATTCAAAAAGCCTTATTTCTATTCGGAATATTAAATTTTTTCGAATGCCTTTGATGGACATTTTCTTCCTCATACGCTACCTGGTATTGAAGGTACTGTCATCTCCTCGTTATTTAACCGTCCTTTAAAGACCTCACCGTCGATCATGAATTTGTAAACCATTTTTCAAATGGTTTTTATCATTTTATACTCAACCATATCTTTACTGTTATATGATTTGTTTTATTTCACTTGAAAAGGTAAAACACTAAATATTTCATCTTTCCACAATTTTCGAATATGGGCGTTTTTTTAAAATTTTTCATAAATTAATAAAGCCTTGCCACTTTGCAAAAGCTACCAGGGCCTGTATCTAAAAAAATGAAGGCCCATGGGGCATTATTTTTTAGGTATTAAACTTTATTTTTCGCAATAATTTATTATTACTTACACTTTCAACTTATCATTTTTATTTGTAAATCGCCATTGTGTCTGATAATTTTAGAGACAAGATTTTTTATTAAATTTCATACTATTTTAAGAATTCTCTCTTAGACTGGTCTGGAATTACTAGTCATTCAACTTCCACTTAAATTGTTTTGCTTAATTAGAAAACAGAAAAAGACAATAACAGGATTTGAAAAATTGTTCTTTGATTGATTAATTTTACGTTTTTGAGCGATTTTAATGAGAATTTAATTAATTAGAATTTTAAACCCAGCAAATTTTGTTAAGAGGATGTTGGTTTAAAATGTTAAGAGGTCATTTTATTTTAGGGAAATGTTAATCTTATGAGAGCAAGAGAAGGAGTTATGAAAAACAGTGAATTCGGAGAAGACATAAATAAATTATATCCAGTTATAGAACCGCATATGAGTGATTCTGGTTGCCTAGATAATGCATTAGAATTTCTATATCATGCAAGCCGAAGAACCTTACCAGAAAGTGTACTCACAATGATGCCAGAAGCATGGCACAACGATACACAAATGTGTCCGAAGAAAAAAGCATTTTATGCATGGGCAGCCTATTCCATTGAACCTTGGGATGGTCCAGGTATCACGTTTTATTCAATATTCTCGCTATGTTAAAGTAATTTTTAATTTAGCCCTCATAACATTTTCCGATGGCAGATATGTTGGTGCTATACTTGACAGAAATGGACTGAGACCATCACGTTATTACATTTCTGAAGATGGAATAATGTATATGAGTAGTGAAGTTGGCGTTGTAAAAATTAAGTCAGAAAATATAATTGAGAAGGGTCGACTAAAAGCCGGAAGATTATTATTAGTGGATACCGTATTAAAAACAGTTATTGATGACGAGGCTTTGAAAAGTCACATTTGTCAGCTGAGACCCGTTGAAAAGTGGATGGAGGAAATGGTAGATTGTTTTATTTACAATGAACATTACTTATTTTATTTCTTTCAACCAATATTTTGTTTTTTTGAATTGTTCATTTGATTTTACTTTCTTTTCTTTTTAAATGTTGGAGCTTAACATTATCACAATTAACATTTGATAGTAATCAAAGTATATGTGATTGTTTAAATGTTTCAATTAAATTGTGGGATGCGCGGACTATTTTCGAAATTACCTTTCCTATACCGTGTAAATATCACATAATATCATCACCATTTTCTTCCAGTTCAGGGAATTCAAAGAGGAAAATGATTAAAGGTATTGAAACGAGCATTTAAATCTAACAGTTATGAACAAATCTGTACTAAAATACTGTGATCAAAATATTTTCGAATATTTTATTTGAAAGAAGTTCAAACATTGTATTTACCAGTAATTGCCATATTTGTATTGGTACTGCTATTTTTATCCTATATTAATAGCTACTTTATGAGTTATGATGTTTGTTTAAATGGAATACATTATTTTAATAATCTTTCATTTTTACAATGAATGCGAAAATAGAATAACCAATCTTTGTTAAATTTTGCGTTTCCAATGAAATAAGGCCAAAAGATATTGTCAGCATGATTAAAAAGATGTAAATTTCGTAAACACAAACATTTCATTAGCTTAAGAAATTTAAAAATTGCTGCATCAAAGTTGCATCGTTAAGGAAGGCCAGCAGCGTTAGTTAATGAGGAGCACGTCACAAAAATCAAAGAAATCATACTTGTCCATTGCAAATCTTTTTCTTTTTCCAAAATTGAAACTTCAACTTCTTGACCTTTGGTTCAGCCGATCGAAGCTTTTGAAACAAAAACCAAAGGAGATCTTAAAACGAATACCCAGAATTGAATATGGCAGTGCACGGTGAATTGGAAAAAAAGGCTGAAATAAATGTATTCTAGCTGAACGTGATTACTTTGAAGGAAACAGTGCTGCTCGTATATAAAAATGTATTAATAAATTAGTTATATGTAATTTTTTTTTGGTGTTCCGGAATGTTTTTGATCACATCTGTTAATAATTTAAGAAAGCTGAGATGACTAAAAATATACCAAATTCTTCGTTACATTTCTAATCATTGTTTAATGAATATTTCTGGATTGAAAAGAGTATTTTTACAGTTGTACGATATAATATTTTTTGAAATAATAACATAATTTTGTTTATATCGACCATAAAAAATTAATAATGTCAATATTTTGTGATTTTATATGGAAAAACATTTTGATGGGTGCGAACAAACTTTTAAGGCAGACTGTATATATAGCATGGAATCTCAATAATATTCAAGGCCAGGTGTTTCATTCCAACTTTAAATTCATCAATATTTTTACTTTTAAACTCGAAATGACTAAGACAAACAAGTCTTAGGATATACTTCTATAATCTAAATTTTCATATAATTTATTATCGCTTATTATCACTTCAGGTTTAAAATAGTAACTATTTTTAATAATTAAAAGAACTGTTTCATTTAAAACTTTTCAAATTATTTATTAATTTTAAGTAGTATGCCTCAACCCTCTTTATTTTTTACTTGAAAAAAAGACTAAAAATTAAATCTTTGGCTGATAAATAAATTCGCTTGCTTTTAAATATTGGAATGCCTAAAAAAATTTTTTCACAAAATATTTTTTCAATTTTTGTTTAAATGATATTATTGTCTTTCGAAAATTTAATCAATAATAATGAGACAAAATTTTCAAAATTTTGTTATATTTCATTTAAAATACAAGTACTATATTAATTAAAAATATTATATTACTTTGGAACAGGTAAGAGAGATGTGGAAATAAAAAATTTAATATGTATCGTTAGTACCTTGTAAAAGAACAAATTTTTGTTACTTAATTGAGACGTAGAGATTTCTTTTAACTTTTGGAATAGTACATAACATGGAATAATGATTTTAACCGAAAGAAGAACGTGATATCATGAATCTGGCGGAAAGATGGAGAAAGATCATTAATAATAATGGTGAACATATAATTGATTAAAATTTTTTATGTCAATAAAATATTTTGATCTTATGCTGTCATGAAAAAGCACCAGAACTTTCTAGCTAACCAAATATTATTTGTTATTATATTTATTTGCTGACCCAGTACACCATTCTGTGTTAATCATCAAAAATAAATTATTGACTATTACTTTTTACTCAAATATATTATTATAAAATCGACTCACAATACTTCATTAGTTAAAACAAAATATAATTTCAATGAACTTAATGTAAAAATCGATTTTGCTAAGTAGAATTTTGTTCTCAACTTTCTAATATTGTACACTGATATGTGAAAAGAATTATATTTATCGAAATGAATTTTGACGAGATTATATAAATTAATTCTTATTATTATTTATTCTGAGAATTAATTAAATAATTTTGAGTATATATAGACGAGAAATGAAGCTCAAGATGTATAAAAATAAACTCTATTAACTTACCCCGTCAGTTGTGAGGTATTTTCAGGAAATTGCATAAGATTTTAATCAGCATATATATAAGTATATTTAAAATAAAAGTTGTATTTATACATTATCAACATAATAAAAACTAAACTTTGGAAATTGAAAAGAATTGTATAAATTTTCGTTATTTAAAAAAATTAATTAAAAGAAAATTTTGTGTTACATAGCTTAATTTATTACTTATTCTTTTTCATAAGTCAACCACTATAATTGTCAAAATGAAAATAATTAAATTTTTAATTAAGTATAAGTAAAATTAATGTATTTAAGAAAAAGACTTTCATTGAAAAATTACTTTCATAAAAAAAATTAGGTATTATCAATTCCTAAAAAAATACTTTGATTTATTTATATAAAAATCGATGAAATCGAGGAAAACATTTCTTGTTTTAATATAACACTAACATTAATCAAACAAGCTCAATATTTAAAATATTGATTATATTTTTATTGCAATATGTTTTAAGAAGAAAAACTCGAATGCATTACAGTAATTATATTAATAATCATTTTACAAAACTTAAGCTAAAAATAAAATCTTATTTTTCTAAACTGTTATAAATATACCCATTTGCTTTTGACGTCTCCTATAAAACAATTATTAAATATATATAATTATATTTTATATTTAAAGCAAAGTATTTATTCTTTAGGTAAATAAAATGTAGATATTTTGTCTTAGATATTATATATTATATATGCTAATAAATTTGCATTTTTATATATTCCGAATCAGTTTGAAAATGAAATGAATATCTGAAAATTTTAACATTATATTTTATATAATTCATCGATTTTAATTTCCTTTCTCTGTTGACATTTAAGATTTATCGTGTATAAATATTTAAAATTAACTATTAAATATATTATTATTATTAATTAATTAATAATACAGGGTGCGCATAAAGTCCTTGGACTTTGTAAACGATTATTTAAAGACGAAAATTCATCAAAAACAAAAAG
>JBBMKC010201762.1:0-14002 GCA_037834085.1 Bipalium vagum | reverse complement strand
ACAGTTATCGTTTAATTTTATGAATAAATTTTGTTTACTTTAAAAATTGCATTACTTTTGCACCAACCTAATATTTTGTTATTATAATTAATTAATTAATCGCATCAATATTAAAATCAATAGTCGAAAAAAGAAGGAAAACGAAAAAAAACCTAAATATAAAAAATAATTATTTAAAATAAAAATAATAACAGCAAAATTATCTATGAAAACCTAAAAAAAATTGCAGTATCAAATTTAAAGAAAATATTGTATAACAAAAGAAAAACTGTTGCGTTGTAAAAAATCGATAAATTTAAATTGTATTTTACAAAAAAACGAAAAAACGATGACTAAAATTACATATTATATCACGGTTTCAGAATTTTTTAATTTGAGACAAGTTTTTCTAGGAAAATATAAAATTATATATAAAAAGTTTAACAAAAAGCGTGAATATTAAATTTAAAACCCGTATACATTTTGTCTAAATACAAGTTGTTTATTTATAAATTAATTAAAATAAATAAATCCCGTAAAAATTCTCAATAAATAAAAATCCAATAAATAATAATAGAAATAATAATAATAATAATAATAATAATAATAATAATAATAATTCTAGTTTAATATTAATATATAATATATTATCTTCATTAGCAAAAAGTTGAAGTATTTTGTTAAATGTCTATTTCAAATTCAATTATAAAGGGATAAAATAAAATTTATTTTTAACATAAAAAATTTCTTAAAATAATTATTTAAATATCTGCATTAATAATAATAATAAAAATAATAATAATAAAAATAATAATAATAAATATAAAAATAATAATAATAAAAATAATAAAAATAAAATAATAAAAATAATAATAATAATAAACATAATAATAATAATAAACATAATAATAATAAACAAAATATATTCTATATGAAATAACGATTTTTACGTGAAATTTTTAAACGATTTTACAAAGTAAGGTTTATTAATTAAAACTTTTTACATCTTTTTTATAAATAGTTCCCATAAAAATACATTTGAAATAAATAAAGTCTTTGATGGCATTGATTTTATTTGGAGAAGAAAGTTGTCAGATAATTAAAAAAAATGTTCGGTCGGAAAGAAATAAAAATAAAGATGTCTTATGAGAGAATGATATACACCGTGAATATTTTTTCATTTTTGATCAGTTTTCCAGTGTTACAAAACCTGGTGAAAAGTCGAGAAAATTATTCCTGAAATCGATGAAGTTAAATAAATAATATATTATTTGAAGTTTTAATATAAAAATCAAAGTTAATAATAATAAAAAAAAATAAAATAAAAAGTTTTAAATTTAAATATTAATTAAAATAATTAAATAATAGATTAAAAAAATTTATCGTGTATAAATGTCATGTCATAGAAGTTGTTATCAATAAATAGAAGACACAACGTCACCTCAACACTAAAAAAGAAGCGAGTTTTTCCAAACAAGTAGAATAAGTGATGTGTTGGATCACATTGGTGTTTGTAAAGAAAGACGGGAGAAATATGCGAATCAAAAATCTACTGAGCATTACTATGGAAAAGTTGAAACCAGAAAATAGTTCACAAAATGGAGAAATCAATGGATGAGAAATGTTTTCTTAATTAATATTTTGAAAAAATGCAATTTTTTAAATAATTTCAAAAAATTAAAATTTTTGGAATTCTTTAAAAAAATTGATTTTTCTTTTTAGATTAATTTTTGAATTTTAAAAATATTCATTACAAATTGTTTTAATCCAATAATATCGAAGAGAATTTTTAAAAATCATGAGAGTCATATCATCTTTTTTAAAAATTTTTATTTTAATCATTATTTTAAAAATAATAAATTAATACTTATTTTATTCCAAGGAAATATTAATTTAAATAAATAATATTATATTTTAATTTTTTAAATAATAAATTTAATAATAATGTAAAATAAATTTTTGAATAATTAAAAGAAATCTATACATGTAAATTAAATCAAGAAATAATAAAATAAAGAATTGAATAACTCATGATGTGATAAATTTATTTATTGATTGATATTTTGATTTTTTCAGAATAAAAATTATGAACTTAAACTTTAATATTAATATAAACAAAAGTTCATTCTATTAAATAAAACTTTTAATAATTGTGAGTATAATATATAAAAAAAATATTTAATATAATATATTATAATACTAAAACTGCTAATAATAATAAATAGTAATAAAAACATAAAAAAATAATTAAAATAAGAATAAAAAATAAAATATAACAAAAATGATAAAAAAAAGTTTCGCCATTCAATATATAGTTTACTAATAATAGTCAATAAATATAAAATTACGAATTGAATAACTCATGGTGAGATAAATTGATCTTTTGGTACATATTTCGATTTTTCCACAATTATGAATGAAAACTTTTTAATACTAATATAAACAAAAATTCATTGTATTAAAAAAGCCTTTAATAATTGTGTATATAATATGGAAAAATATAAAATATAATATATCATAATACTAAAACAGATAATAATAGTAATAATAATAATATTAATAATAATAGTAATAATAATAATAATAATAATAAATAAATAATATTAATAAAATAAGAATAAATAATATGAAAAAATAAAATATAATAATAAAAAAGATTTTCGCCATTCAATACAAAGTTTGACTAATAATAGTCTCAAATTCTGAGAATAATTGGGATGGAATGTTTTGATTGACCGCTATTAAATGAAGCGTATCAGACTCTATAAGCAACAGTAATTTCTAAATAAAAAGAATCCATTATTTTATACTCATCAGCATTGTGTATGAGAATATTTTCAAATCCAAAGTCGCCAACTTTGATAACATTATTTATTGTAAAAGAAAAACAATTTTAATAATAAATCTGTAGTAAAATCTTTCGTATGTTTGCCATTGAGCAAGACCGTTCTCGAGACAGCTGTTAATGACAATTTTATTACTTTTTATGATTCCTATTGAAAACAATACGACACAACGATCTCAGAAAACAAGGTTTTCAACTATTATCATAAAAGACAAACATTAATAACAGGCACCAGAATTCTGGAAAATTGTTTTTTTCAGCATCACGAGGCAATCTTCTCCCGTATTTATATTCCTCTTATTTTGCAAAGTTGTGTACTTTATAACGAAAAAAATTCTTTCAAAACTGCTTTTAAGTAGTAGAATGGAAATATTTCTTTTGTTATTAAAACAAAAAGAATGTCGATTTTGTATTCAATAAAAACTCAATAAAAAATTTAACAGAAACCAATGAATATTGTTTAATTTGATAATTTATATAAGACTATTATCAATAATTAAAAAGAGAAAGTCTTTCACTTTATACAATTATATTTGCCACTAAAAATTAATTATTTTCTGCATTCAGCAAAATGAACGTTATGTATTTGGAATAGTATTAATTAAAACAAATTATTTGATGAAAAATAAATAAATTCACAATGAATATTTAATAACAGTTGTGACGGTTGGTAAGATTATAAAATCGTTCTATTTGTAATTATAAATATTTTTGGGATATCAGCTCTATTTTTATTATGATGTTTTTTTGTTTAAATCAATTTTTTATTTCAAAATATCACCAATGTTCTCATTAATCATTCACATGTACCTGTTGGAAATTACCATTTCTTTGTCAAGATCTGATTGGCTATCGAAGGCCATAATTCGATAACCAAGATTAGTCAATAAAGGTCATTTGTAAAAAGGACTATTATCATATTTTATTGCTTTATAAAGTGGAAGTAGAACCGGTTGCTTATAATTTTATAATTTAATAAAATATTTATTTTTTGATATGAAAAACGTAACAGCTGTCAAATTTGTCAAAATTATCAATTTTTTATTTTCCATTCAAGGATATATCGTTTATATACATCAAAAAGAATTGTCACGGTTGAAGGTGGGCGTCAATTTTGTAAAACAATAGGAAATGCTGGAAACGTAGACTTTACAATTTGGTTTTCACTGTCACTTAAGAGTAAAGACACTGGCAAAGTGTCCTATAGTTCGTAAAGAATTCTCGTGTACTTTACAAAACAAAAGCAAAATGTTTACGGATTTAATGAAGTTGAAGATTTTTAAGAATTGTTGGCGTTTTACCATTTTTGAACTGGACTTTTTAGTAACGAAAACATCTTTTTTTAATAAAGAGTCGTCAACCGAATTTGTGAGACGTTTTTTAGAAATAAATATATTATATATTTCGTTGAAATACCACATTTTTTGGTTTTGTTTAAATTTATGTCGTTATGGTTACGATTTTTTAATATATTTTATTTTAATGCAATAAAATAGGTAACTTAAACTTTTATGAAATATATTGTAGAATCAGAGTTTAGGGTTAGAGTTAAAGTATAAATTTAGAGTACACAAAAAATATGGGTAAGAGTTATATTTTTTTAGAGTTAATTTTTGTATTAAAATAAAAAATTTTAAAAACGTAACCATAACAACACAATTTTAAAAAAAATTGAGATTTGTGATATTTTAAATGATATATTTTTAAAATTTCTCTTCTAAGACGTGGACAAAAGCTTACGAAGTTCAAATTTATAGAATCTCCTTAAAGTGAAACAATAATAAATAATTATTATATTATTTTTTATTTATCAAAAAATAAAAATTTTACATTTTAAAATATTTATTTAAATTTTTTGTAGAAAATTTAAATTTTTAATAAAAAATTAATTTTCTAAGGCAATTTTTTTATTAATTTTGGAATATAAAAAAAAATTTTTTTGAGAATATCATTTTGAGAATAACGTGGATTTCAGTATTAATCTTTCCAACAGATTTTGAAAAATTCTAGGAAAAAGAGAATAAGAAATAAGAAAGATGTAATTTAGTTTTTAATTTTTACATATTCAATATTTAGGTACCAAATTAAGTAAAAGGAAAATATTAAAGAAAATCAATATGAAAGTTCAAATTTAAAAATTTCCGTACTTTAAATATTTACTTTAATTTTTGATAACGAAAATTTGAAAAATGTAGTAATTATTGTTAACTTACATTATCGATATTGTTCGAACTCATTACGTCAAAATTGAAAGTAATATTTATTTCAGGTACATAATTCAAAAGTAGTCAAAACACCTCTCTTTATTGAATATTAAAACAAATTATTTTTTAAAATCTTTTTTAATAAATGAGAATAATAATAATAATAACAATAACAATAACAATAATTAACTCACTTAACCAAAAATTTTACCATTGGTTGCTACTTATCACTATTTAACATTTAAACAAATTAATTATATTAATTATATTTTAAAAAATATTTAATTTTTGAGATTAATTAATTATTTATTTTCAGAAATTTTATAAAATTAATTTTTAAATTCACTTCCTTGAATTCTTATCTCATACACTAAGATTTTTACAAACCTTAGAAAATTTTAAAATTTAGTTTTAATTTAATCATTACAATATTAATAGTGATAATAATAGTATTATTATTCGTAATAGTATAGTTTATTCTAAGATTAGTAAATAAGACTGGTTTATCTATGACATCTGAGGAAAATATTTTCAATTGCTGAGAACCATAAAAAAACAAGGGGTTTTTAGTCCTATTTGTTGGCAATCTGTCAGAACTCGTAATTTAGGTAATCATATATATGTAATAAAATAACAGCATTTTCTTTCAAACGTACTTTAAATAATCAAATTTTCTTATCACATCTTTAATGAGCGTAAATCTTTCCATCAATTCTAATACAATGATCTGCAAATATTTTCTGTTGTCAAGGCAACGGAATAAAAGAGAATGTCTAGGTCTGCGTGTTCTTTGCGAAGACAAAATTGGATACCAATGAAAAAAGCAGCAGTTTTTCTCGTTTCTCAAAGAAAGCTTTTGAAGACTATACAATGATTGAAATGCTTTCTAGTATTATTCTCATACTTCTTAAATCTTAAGTACATATTTTTTTACAACTGGATCACCAATTTAAATACATTCTTTCTTGAACCAAACAATTCCTGGTTCTATTCATTAATTAATACCGCGGATCTGTCAGAGATATTATAAGCAAACCAAGCCGTTTATTAAAAAGAATAAAAAGGTAATATTTGTCCTCTTTTAAATATTAGGATTATTAAAGTATGACATAGTCATCGATTTAAACAAATAATTAATTAAAAAAAAATAATAAAATAAATAATGCATTAATTAATAATAAAATCGTAGAAAAGTAAACAGATTTTTTTATTATTAATATTAATAAACTTTTAATCAATAATCTTCATTGATAAACAAAACAAAACTCTTTGTGAAAAAATAAAATTAAAAGACATCAAAATATTCTAATTATTTAATGGGATGAGACAAAATTTTTATTCATCCTGCAATTTGTAAGATGAAGTTTGACAAACACTTACAATTTTAGAAAAAATAATAATGAAATTTTCTATTTAATTTAAATTCGACAAATATTTTAAGTGAGAGCAAAATAATTCATTAGGGCAAGAATAAATATGAATAAAAATATTTATATAAATAAAAACAAATGTAACGAAAATAAAAGGCTCAATAAATGGATAAGTATAATAAAACAAAAATTAATTAGTCAAATTATAATAAAAAAGATATATTTATAATTAATATAATATTCTATTCTATAATATAATTTTAATTATATTAATAAATATAAATAAGCTGCAAGGGAATATAATTTAATGAATACATATTTTAATTTAATTCCTATACATATTAATATTAATATAATAATTATTATTTTATCTGATAATCATTAAAATAATGAAATTCTATAATCAATTAAATTCTATAATCAAAAGTTAAATTTATAATCAATAGAATTAATTAATCATAAATAAATAAATATTTGTATATATTATTTTTTAATCTTGTGAAATAAGCTAGCATAAATTATCAATTTAAATGGCATGGGTGTAACAGCCTTTATAAAAATAATCAGAAACAATAAACACAAAGAATTGTGTTTGCGAACAGTTTAAGTTAGCATAGATGAATTCAGTGTAATTATGAGACATTTCGATAATAATGATGAATGAAAGATATGTGAGTCACTATCACTAACAGAATGGCAAGCGGATATTAATATTAAAGTAGGAGAACATAAAACCGATTGATTTGTTTCTCTGATTAATTAAAAATATTATTTTGAAAATAAAAAAGAATATTTTTAACCAACCAGAATTTGACAAAATATTTTAATTAAAAAATATACGAACATTTAATAAATTAACAGGTTTAATATTAATGACTGACAAAGCACGGAAAAGAAGGTTCGAAACATGTTTCACAATGATAATTTTTTAAACAAATGTTGTAAAATGATAAACTCGATAAATATATTTATTATCCTTTTTGTTAATATTTTGTCTTATCATTTTTTCGTCTTTTATCGTGTTCTTTTGAATTTTAATAATAATAATATTATTAATATTTATTATTTATAAAAATTTGGAAATATGAAAATCATATAAATTTTAATGAAAATTATTTTTTTCAAATGATTTACAGTTAAAAGTATAGATGAAGACGTTGGTAGTAAATATACCAAAGAAAATGACATCCTGACTCTGACAATCAATAAAACACAAACAATGGCAATAGTAACCATTATCCCTTTCAAGATGTCAACATGGAGAGAATTCACCATAAAATATGTTCCATCGAAACTGATTCTAGTCTCGACATAATCTTGATCTATGTTGATCATACTTAAGCGATTATAATTAAATAGACAAAAACATAACAAGATATTGTTTTCTTTAATTCTTGCCTCATTAAAACAAATAATCAATAAGTATCAGTACAAATTCATAATATTGATTATTTGTCGTATTTACGATCTTTGAACGGTGACTGATATTTGAACTATTATTATTATGTATTCTTTATATTAATGATAAATTATTAATAATAAATATTAACTATTATTAAACGATAAAGTTCCAAGCGGTAGATTGATTTCGTAAACTTATCTTCACATTAGTAAAATTATTAATAAATAATTAAATTAAATTTTAATAAATTACTGTAACCTGTTCCACAATCAATAATGATAATTAATCTATTTTTAATAATTAAACAAAAAAATCAATACTGTAAAAAAGTACCAGATTTAACATTTCTAGACATTTTTTTAATTAAAATGAAAATAGAAAATTGGAAAAAATATTTTTTATAATTTTCTCAACGTTAACGTGAGGACGGAGTTGCACGTAACATATTTTCCAGTAATCATATATAATATATTTTGATATTTTATAATTATGATAATTATTATTGTTGTTTTAATTCTGTGAAAAAAATAAATTAAAGGAAAAAATGAAAAAAAATTGATTCTAGACAGTGAAAATATTTTAATAATAAATTAATATATCGAAATAAAAACAAAAAAAAAACAACGACAAAATTTACACATTCTTTTATTTTCATCGTATTTTTCCGAAGACAGTTTAAAATTGTCTCACAAACCTCTAAGAAGAAAAAATTATATTTAATAATAATAATTGCAATAGAAATTAATTTCTGAAATAGCGAAAGAATTCCTGTGAGTGTTACCAGAAAATAATGTTGTAATAATTATCCAAGAATAAAAATCTATGATAAATAATTAATTAATTAAACTTGGCGAATTGTTTTATTTTTATTCATGATATATTTCCAAACTTAAAGTATGGATTATGATTATTGAATTTTCAGTGAATAACTTTTTTTAAATAAAAAAATTATATATATATATTTTTAAAACTTTTAATTAATAAAAACTCACAAATATTATTTATTGGGAAAAAATAAAATTTTAATAATTAATATTAAAAAACTAATATGAATATTAGTTATTTCTAATAAAAATAAATAAATTTTTAATTGAAATATTTTAATTAATACATAAAATAATCTTTAAAATCAATTAATTAATTTTATTGATTGGCACAAATCCAATATTAATCGTTAAAAAAAATCGTAATTGTTAGCTGCGATATCAACAAAATCAGTCATATTTTGAACAATATATTTTTGATTGCTTTTTAAAACAATAATACTTGAATAAATTTTCCATTCTTAATAAATTAATATATTATGCTTTTAAAAAACTATTTTAAAATAAATATACAAAAATAAAATTGAATAAACATTAAAATTAAATTAATTTAAAATTTAAATTAGACACAAAATAACAATATAAAAATTAGAAATCAGTTTAAATACTCACAGTAATCAATAAAATACAGAAATATTTTCCATCTTGAAAATTGTAAAATAATAGAGATATTATTTATTTTTTTCTAACATAATAAAGATAATAAATATTTTAGCTTATTAGTCCATTTTACATTGGCCATTGTCATAGGAAAAGAGACCATTGGAATTTATATCTACCTACAGAGGCATACTGATAATAACAAGTATCATAGTGGGACGGATCCCACAGGGATTGTGAGAAGATTGAAGTTCAAGACAACGTTAAAATGCCTGTGAATATGTCAGTGGCCAACGTAAGTGGTCTTGTTTGAAACGACGAACAACGGCTAGACTTGTACGAAAACTGTTCGCAGCTGAAAGCAATTTCATGTGACAGTCTGCAAATATGTTTGCCAAGACAGAATTATTTAGGATACGGTGAAAAAGTATACAATTTCGCTGCAAAATTATTATTTAGTTCATAAAAAGTAATCTGCATGGTTTTTTACTGTCTGCTGGTCATCCATAATCAGATTGGAAATTCTATCACATAATTAATCAAGTTATTAATTTATAAAAAATAGCTAAAATATAATATTTAACAGAAAAAATATATACGTATTTTTTAAAATTTATTTTATATTATTTATTAAAATATTTAAATATTTTTTTTTAATTTTTCGAAGCCATTTTTTATGAAAAATTCGAAATTATGAAAATCGAAAATTTCCTCACAAATGTCTTCAGTCGTCCGGAAAGTCCTGAAGTTAGACATGCTTTATTCTGAAGATATGATGGAGATATATTCCTAATTCTTGTATGAAGAAAAAGATGTGGAAGATTTGGCTTCAATGAAATTAAAATGCTGAAAGATTCCTTCAATGGATTCTATGAAAAATATGCAGATGGTGGCAAGAAGAAAGAAAGTATGCCTCCGAATCATGTCAACCTGCAAACAAATATCCAGTCTAGGCTGGATAATTTAGACGCAAAAGTAAATGGTCTTTGCTCTCAGATGGAGAATATTAGCGAGTTCCTGTCGAAATTTCTTAATGTTTATAAAAAATCCACAATCAAAATCGAAAATTTCATCTTCTTCTTCTTTTTCTTCTTCAGAAAATGTCTTCAGTCATCCGGAAAGTCCTGTGAAATTTTTAATTTATTCTTTTTAACTTAATATTGTTGATGGATAAGTTTCATTTGTTTAAATATATTAATGAAATAAAAATCACAGCGGTTGAAATAAATGGTTAAATATTTTATTATTTATTTTATTTAGTAATATTTTGTGATTAAGAAATGGACATGTCGGAGAACTTTTTTCGACACTTATTCATTGTTTATTTTAAGTGTTAGACTGTTATAAATTACCACCAATAAAGTTTGTGAAGTTTATGGACAAGGTGTTATGTCAATGGAAACGGTTCGAAGATGTTTTCTAAAATTCAAGGAGTAGAATTTAAATCTGAAAAATAATTCTCGTTCTGGAGGCCCACTTGACTGTGACGATGATATTTTTAAGAAGACCATATTCTAAAATCCTCGTCTGAATATTTCAGAACTGGTAGAAGTTCTCCAAATACCACGAATTACCATTCACGATGATATACAAAAACTAATATTCGTCAACCACTACGATATTTGAGTTCTTCATAACTTAAAAGAAAGGAATCGAATTGCTCAACTATCAGGCTGCTATTCTTTTTCTTTTTAAGTAGATTATAAGAGGAGATGAGAAATAGATCCAACATAATAATGTCACAATCCTGAGGTAAGACAGGGAGACTCATTTACTGACCTCCAAGCCTGGACTTTATATACCAACGAAAAGTATTGCTCTGTATATAGTGTGGTTATAATGGAATCGTCGATTATGACATCCCACCAGGTAATCAGAAGATCAATTCCGAAAATATTGTTCTCAGCTAGCAGATCTTAAGGTAAATATCGACGAAAAACGGTCACAGTTTAGTACACGGAATGATTTAGTTTACATCATGATAATGCTAGACCACGCTTTTCAATATTGTACAGTCCGTTAAATTCTGATGTATGGCTGGGATCTTATGACTCAAGCGCCATACTTACCTGTCCTTGCCTCTTCAAATTATCATTTACCTTTTCCTCCAAATTGTTAGGAAATGTGATTCGTTGGAGGCTAGCAAAAAGCCTTAGGATGACTTCTTTTCCCATAATCCTACGGATTTCTATCAGAGAGAGATTTTTCAACTTTTATACCGATGACGAAGAGTAATTAAACAGAATGAAAATATTTGGTTAAAATTGTTGGTATTTTTCTTAAATTTTCTTGGTCAAAATCGACAGGACGTTCCGGTTGACCTAACAGATATCTTTTGTTTTAATCAAAAGTTATAAAAATGTATATTATATATAAAATTTAAATAAAGATATTCGCGCCCGTAAGTCATTTTCCAAGAGGCTCAGTAATGCATGATAAAGAAGACACAAAGGTTATCGAGGATAACGGCAAAATATAGTAGTCAAAACACCAAAAAAGTTATCATTATAGATGGTACTCACCACAATTTTTTCCTCTAAGATAGGGGATGGAAGTTTGTTTATGGAACCAGGGTTTGATGTTTGAATATTGAAACCACTGGACGAAGAATGATTAGGAAGCATACGAAATTGAAATGAACTATTTAATTTGTTAGCGTCCGGACTAAAGGGTGCCGATGAAATATGCTGACCGACATCGAATTCCGAAGAACTATCATCAAGAGATAGCGATCTTTGTTGAATCTTTTCGTTCGATGTTATTAAGCTGTCAGACAGGGTTCGAATACAGACATTTTTCCAATCAAAGTCGGCACTGCGATCAATAGTCATTTGATAGTCTTCCGTGTTTTGATTCGTTTTACTGACATTGGATCTGTGTAAGACTTTCTGTCTCAATTGTGCTTTGACAAGTAACAATTTCTGTTCCTGGATTGCCAATTGCAATGCTGCAGCAGCGTTCGATCCGTTACCCAACGGTAACGGAGCAGAATTTGTGCGGTTCAAGATCCGCTGAGAGCGTGGTCGACCGGAAACGGAATTTCCGGAATTGGTATTTCTCCTAGGACTATAACCATGGGAAATCAATTTATTCAATGGAGACGTTATATGAATTGGAGGATTGCCGGAAATAATGTTCGGTTCAACAATGGCATCCGGCGATTGGGAACAAGACGAATCGACTTCTTTCATTTCGACAGAAACCGACGTTTCATTGGATTGATTAAGATTGTTGATGTCGATCACAGACTCCGATGGTTTATTTGCCAACAACAGTGCCGATAGTGAATGAGCAAGGTTCAAATTTGGTAAACTAGTGAATGAAGGTAACAGTTGTGGTTGAGAGTTGAAAAGAGCCTGCAAGGGTAACTGATATGAAGAAAAATTATTCTGAAATAAATCAACTTGTGGAGCTGAATTAAGTGACTTAAATGGACCAGACGTTAAGAAATGAATTGGAATCGATGAGCCATTTTCGTTGTGATATAAGTGCGGTTGATATTTCCCAAATATCGTTTCTGATGATGGAATAGAATTACTTTGAGCAATTGATACATTTGGGTTATTGTTACTGTTACCATTGCTAATGTTGTTACTCACAGAGCTTTCGTTATTCAAAATGGAACTGTGATTGAACATTGTCAGACCACTTTTGGTCGTACCGTTACTTCCACGTTCAATAGATGACATTTTCGATCTTCGTTTGGAAAGCGGACTTGGTCGACGATCAAGGGCTTTCTGTTTCAGAGCTGAACGAACTTTCAAGTTCGGTAATGAAGACGTTTTACGGATTGGAAACTCATCTTGAGACGATTGATTAGTTGGCAATGGATAACTGCTCATAACGGTTGATGGTTGATTGATTGAAACACTGAAATTGTTTTGTGGTTCTTCTGACTCGAATGAATTCTGGGGTGAAGGCCCTGTCATCGGTGACTTGTTTAGCTTGTTGATTTTCTTATTCAATACACATTCCTTCAGCTTTTGCTTAACTTGCGATGATGATAATCTTCCTTCACCGCCTTGATCAAATGAACGCTGTCTTGGTAAACAAATTCTGGCCGATGATGGATCTTTGTTACAAACAGGACTGATCGAAGACTGACCTATCTGTAAAGCTTGATTGTTGACGACAGCTCCTGAGAGAGGTTTAAGAATCTTAGGAGTCATTTGCAATCTATGATTATCTTGACAGTTTGATTCCAAATTAACATTCGAAAAAACATCGACATTGTTGCTGTTGGGATTATTTTTCGAAACATTGATAAAATTGATCAGCTCGAAATTATTACTATTATTATTATTATACTTTATTAAGTTTTCTACTGTCATTCCAGAGGTAGATGCCATTTTGCTTTCAGCGTTCTTATTCATTCTAAATAATATAATTTTAAATTATTATTATTTTGAAAATGTAAAATAATATATATAAAATAATACATAATAAATAAAAATAAAAATGTCCGTTACTAAAAATTGTTAGTCACTAATTGAGACAATTTATCTTACCCTTAATGTTACGGATATGCTACTACCCTCATCCAAAGGTGATCTATCAATATATCACATAAAATCCATAAGAATTGATTGGAGATAATTTTTACCAAAAATAGTTATTTTTATATCGTATTTTTGTTTTAATATTGAGCAGGTGTATCACTTTATATAAATCGATAAATATTTGGTAGTTGCATTAATTCTAGCTGTTTGTTTTACTTAATCAGTTTGATTAATAATCTGGTGACAATTTAAATAAAATAGTAAAATTTATTATGTATT
>JBBMKC010201751.1:0-14002 GCA_037834085.1 Bipalium vagum | reverse complement strand
TTGAATTTATTGGACTTTTATTGCTTTTATTGTATATTACGTAATCGGACATTTCATATGGGACAACCTAATATAAAGGATGATCGATGGCATTAATTTAACATGGGTTTAGTATGCACTCGGGGACCCCTGTTTTAGACTATAAATTAATATTTAAATAATTAAAAAATATATTTCGAATCATTTACATTTCTTTGAGTAGACAGATCCAGATATTTCAACTTCTGATTATTATACTTTCCATTTTCGCGAAAAATTAAGGCATTTCTGTTTTTTTCCTGAAGTATACGAGATTTTTGCTCACTCTTCAGTTCATTATGTAAATCATTTAGCGAAATTGGATCTTTCCCGACTTTTATTAGCAAATTATCAGAGGTCTTTTCATCTAACACTTCACGAACCTTTGGGTAATCATCATTTTTTAGTTGTAATTTTTCTTTTATATCTGGTTCACCTACTAATCTGGATCTTTCATCAGAAACTGAATTCTTAATCTATAAATATACTAATTCAGATATTTTGAGAATATCATAAATTATTTAATATTTTCTCAAAAAGTTGACCATTGAAAATTCATTTTTGATAAAGTTATTAAAAGTTGGAAAAAATTTTCATCAAGTTTAGAAATTCAAACAGATTGGAAAGTTAAGTAATTTACAAATGAAAACGAAATATTTTATATGTTCAAAAATCGTTTAAAGAAATGAAATTGATCCAATTAATAATTATCTCTGACGAAAATGTATCCTTTATGATATTCATTTAGGTTCATAAGACTATCTTTTATTGAACGGGAGTAGTTCATTACGAACTCCGATGAAATAATAACATCAAAAGTTCATCGCCTCCAGTGTACCAGAAATTTAAAAATAGTGACTCATCCATTTTAAAGAAAAAAAAAATTTTGTGGCATGACAACTTCAGGCCTCATATTGCAAAACGAACTCTACAAAAAGTGTTAGAACTTTTGATATTAGATTTTTCCCCATCTTTTATTTTGAACAAAGATATGCCGAAATCTGCAATCGTTGCGCAATTCATAAAGGAAAATGCTGCAAGATTTACATTATATCAAACTCCTCGAATAACAAAATGCTGAACTGTATTGCTAAAAAATGACTCCGAAATCGGTACAGAGCCCGAAGAAAATGATAGATCATACTCAAGGTATTTCGCAAAGAAATTTGGCTTCAAAATTCAATGTTACCCAAGTATATATGCAAAATTTTAAAAGAAAAGACGGATATTCGATACATGTAAAAAAGGATTCCAAATCGCACGATGGCTCAACAGGCTAAAGTTTTTCCAAAATTTCGCCAGTTGGTTAACCTTTTCGTGGAAGAATAGTGATTTTGGATGATGAGTCATATTTTCGGTTTTCAAAGAACGGTCTGGCTGCAAATTCTGGATTTTATACATCAAATATAGAAGAAAGAAAATTTAAGTGAAAATTATTGGTTTGGATAGCCTTCTCCGAAAAAGGCCTAAATTTAAAAGTCTTTGAAAATAATTTTTTGAAATATAAATATTATAAGAGAAAAAATAATTCTTGATTTCGTTTTGTGTCTGGAGTTAGTTTAAAATTATTCAATTTTCGTTTATGTTAGTAAAAACGCCAATTAATTTCCGGACAACCTGTGCCTAATTTTTTACTTAGTTTTTTCACTAAATTTGAACCAAAATCTATTTGTGATTATAAGAATTTTCACTTTTAATTTTTATTTCCTATATTCAAGTTTTAGTTTACTGTTAGACGATTTTTCCAGGGTATGTTTCAAACAATATATTAAATATTTTTAGACTTAATAATATAAAATGAAACTTCACATTCTCTCTACAAATTTAAGTGTGCATCATTCGTAAATATTTAGAAAAAAGAATAACATTTGAGGATATTGAGCAAAATAACTGTGATTATAAAATGAGAATTAAAAAATAATGATAAAATAAAATAATAATAAATAAATTAAGTTCATGATACACCGTACTCACTCAAATGATTTCTAATTTTGAAAAAAATTTTTTACTCAAAATCATTTTCCTTTTCAATTATTTAATAATTTCTTAAAGATGGCGTCGTATAAAGAATAAAGAATAAAAAAATATTAACATGTTTTCATTTCTCACCTTTTCTTGATTAGATTTTGTAGTTGATATTCCTTTGGGTCTTTCTGGTGGATTAGAAACCTCGTTATCAGAAGCGTTCTTTGACAAATCTTTGTTGTTAAATTTAATATCCTGGTTCTTTTCCCAACGTTTTAAATAAATATTAATTTTTTCGTAGTCATCTTTAAACAAATTAGAAATAATTGAACTAATTTCCTTCCAAGAGATACCACTTTCATCAATAGCAACGAAGATTTCATCATGGATTAATATATTCTTAACCAAATGTTATTAATTAGATTTATATTTTTATGAAATTTATTATCACAATTTTAATTTCTGAGCTGAGAACATTTTACAATATTCGAAATTTCGTGAAACATAGGAAACTCTAGAAAAGAACATTACATTTTTATTATAATTAATAAATTTTATAATAAAAAGGCCTTATGGAAATTGAGGTGAAATAGATAATTTGCAACAAGAAACGAACTGGTCAGTGGATATATCATTATGAAGCTTTAGAATTTATCCCAAAGCCTAAATCACATTAAAGCAGAAAGTTTTCAAGAGCGGGTCAGCTTCATTTTGCCGTTTTAAACCAAAATAACAGGATTAAGGTGAAGAAGTATGTCCAGTAAATAGTTGGAATGAATAATAAATTTCTACCAAAAAGTCTGACATTGATAATAGAAATAGACTAATGTTTTTATACATACGCGCAATACACAATGTCTAAAAACTGACATTAACAAAATTATATCAACAAAATCAGTCAGTTTTAAATATGTATTTTTGAATTTCCTTTCAAACAATAATACTTAAGCAAATTTTCCATTCTTAATAAATTAATATATTGTGCCATTAAAAATTAAAATAAAAATTATTTTTAAATAAATATATTAAAATTAAATTTACAATTAATTAAAAATTAAAATTAGGCACAATATAAAAATTCAAAAATTAGAAATCAGTTTAAATACTCGAAAGTGTGAAATTATAGATGAATGACTGGATAAAGAACCTTTTCACTGGCTAATGGATGGTAGCTATGTAGAAATTTGCAGAAACATTTTACCAGTCTAATTTCATATAGTAAAACACACCAATATTTATTAAATTATCATGATAAATTTATAAGATCAAATTAAGTTTTGATTCAATCAAAAACTAACCTCAATAGATCTGATCAATTTCCCTCCAATTGTAAAAAGTTGTAAAATTTCCTTATTAAGTCCATCGTTGGTATTGAAACTCCTATTTAGATTATCTAGTAGCTGGCTTACAGAACTGAAAGAGGATTTATTGAGGATAACTCTAAGTGCCACAAATAAATTATTGTGTTTCTTGAGCACTGTTATAACCTAATATTTTAATATATGAAATATGAGATTTTACATTATCTACTAATAATATTTATGAATTTTGTTTTATTTTCAACTATTGCAATTAGTTCCATTTCTGTGGAAACATGATTTTTATACAAGTTTTCATAATTATTAATACACCATGCTTTATCTTTGGAAAGAAAAATTCAGGACATCCATTTTCAACTTGTTCTTTATTTTCAAACTGTCAAATTCTTAAATTTGCTTTTTAAGTTTTTATAGAAAAAATGCACGAACTTATGAATCAACCCAATAATTGTTTTTTTTCATAATACTTCATTTATTTTTTCAAAATATTTAATTATTTTTTTCACAATAAATCTTTAAATCTAACCTTATGGAAAATTCAATAACTAACAGAAAAATTTTCACGCCAAATGCAATTAGGAAATTAGTAATCAAAAGCTACGAACTAGATAACTAGATTGCTAAAATTTCTAACGATTTTCGTCTTAATTACAGCACGACTCAATCAATAATCCGGAAAGTCATAAGAACAGGAATAGTCGTTGGCGAGAAAAAAAAGTGGAAGAAAAGGTGAGATCAAACATTTTATTAAAACAAGGATTGATCAAGATTGTTCCATCACATTTGGAAAAATCAAACAGAAAACAGCAACAAATATAAATAAAAAAATATCTATAGAATCAACACAACGATGCATGGAAAGTTTTAAGTATAGTTTCAAAAGAATATCTCTAGAACCAATCCGAAGAAACTCTGGTTCATTTAACTATGCAAAATACTCGATTTACCAAACTCGATTTAACTATGCAAAATACCTGTTAGAAATAGATATTAACCGGTTGAGTTTGGTGTGAATTGTTCGATGCGAAAACGATACGGTCGCTGTGTTTTTGGTGAAACACAAAAAACAGGGAACTACAGTAAGAAGTCAAAACTTTTCTATTTGCGCTGCCTGTAAAAAAGACAAATTGCTATTTTTTCAAATCAAAGGTGGTTATAATGATAAAGTTTTGAAATCTCTTGCAAATATTGAATTCTGAAAATATAACCAACCAAATAATCATTTGTGATAAAGTTGCTTTTCACAAAATGTCACAAAAGAGAATTAGTAATGAAAAACAATCACGAAATATTTTTTTGCCACCGTATTCTACTCAACTAAATCTGGTTGAACAGGTATTTTCAGCATGGAAAGAATATATACAAAGAATATATATAAGTGTATCGGAGCAAATCAGACCTGAACACTATCAAAATTATTTTCGCAATATGCATACATTAATAATAGCTGTTGAGCTTAAAAATTTTTGAATAAAAAGAAATTTTGGAAATTTCGAACCTCTTATTTTTATTTTTATATAAAATAGAATGCTTTTGCAAAAGTAATGAAATATTTTTTAAAAATCAATTAAATATTTTGAAAAAGTCAATTATCTATTCTAAGAAACCCTGTATTAATTTTTTAAAAAATTGAAATGGAATTTATTATGATCAAAAATATAAAGAGAAAATGGTTTACAAAAACATGATACCATATAACTGTACCTTATGAAGTTCAACTTAAAATAAATTTGATAGAGAGTGTGAATCAACTTGTTTACTGATTACATTATAATGGTGAAATACTGTAGCAATATAATAATGTCAGTTAATAATTTTCGGGAAATTAACATGAAAGAATCCGAAAAATATTCTTAAAAATCGTAAATTATGTGTTTGAATTTGAAAAAGCACATTATCACATTCAAACACAACATGATACTCAGAAAAATTGTCCAAAGACCCTCACAACAGGTCTACTGCTGATAAATTATGAATATATTTATATGAACTTGTAAAAAGTATCAAGCAACGGGTTAGGTGATTAAAAAAAATATAAGTTTAACTATTATAAAATATTAATTTTCTTAAATTAATTATTAATAATATTAATGTTTTTAATTTACTCGTAATAAATGATTTTATAAGACACCAAAATTCTTTATATATCAGTAATACAATTTAAATCGTATATTGCAAAGTTCAATCCTATATATAAGGAAAGATTATTCTTAAGCTTGAAGTTTTAAAATCTTTTACACTGAGATATTCCACCATTATTCTAATTGACTCATGGTTGAGTAAAATTTTATATTTAATATGATTTTTCAAAATAGAAAAACAAATTCTTGTCTTATATATTATTTTGAATAAATTTATTTATCTTAAATATTTGTTATAATAAATATTATATAGATAGATTAAAAATAAGTAAAAATAATACATTTTAAAAAATTATTTGTCGTTCTTGACGATTGAAAAAAAATTTTTTTAATTCAATTCTTTAATTTAAACAATTTTTGGTATTCTTTCATTCGTTTAATTGTATTTAATTTTATCACAAATAATATATACAATAAGAATTTTTTCTTTAATAAATTATTCTTATATATAACTTTATAATTGGATAAAATTATTTTAATTATCAAAAAATAGTTTTATAATCATTTTTTAATTTCTTAAACCTTTCAATATAAAAACCTTTTTAATGAAAAAATTAATATTTATATAATTTTAAATTAAGCACATTTTTACAATACTTTTTGTAATAAACAGAAAATTAGGATAAATTTTTCTAAATGAGATGATAAAAGATCACTAAAAATGACTTCAATTAATTTTCTAAATTCCAAACCAAGTAATTATTATATTTTACTTATGTTATACATAAAAATAATAAGTAAATAAAAAGTAGAAAGGATGTTCAAATAACTGATAAAAGAATTTAAATAAAACCTACCCTTGGTCTATATATATTGGGTTGCAAATCATTATCACTATGATATAGGCGGTGTTGACCGGCATTTGCATAGAAATTCCTAATTCTTCCTAATTTTTCTGAATAAATTAAAGAAATCAATAAAATTGAAATAAATTCCGGTTGAGGAAAATTTATTTCCTAATAAATTTTGAAAATATAATTTAAATATTATTTTTATAAATACAAATTTATTTAAATAAAATTTTTTCTTTAATTTAATTATTTTTATAATTTTTCGATATTTTTATTTTATTTTTAAATATTTTAAAAAATAATTATTACCAAGATTGAAACAAATTGTTTTAATTCCTTTTTATTTGTCAATAAATGATATAATAAAGTACGAAATATAGTTGTACTTTATATTTGGCCAGTTAAGTTGTAATAAATAAAATAAATAGCCAAATATAAAAATTCAATTTTTGGACAAATTTAATATTTATTTTCTTGTAAAAATTTTCAATTATGTTTTTTTAAAAATCAAAATAATATCTTCATTTTAATTCCTAAAATTAAAATTAAATTATAAAAATATAAATCTCGATAAAGTTACTTAACAATACTTGACAACCATTTTCTAAATATAATTTTACATGAAAATATAAAATACATGATTGAAATTTGTACCTGTTTATTAAGTCGAAAGTGTTATAATGAAAATAATTATGCAATCATGAATATAACAGTTATATAAATATAATATTATTATTATAATTTATTATTATTATATTAATTATTATTATAATTTTAGTATTGTGAACGATAATCTTTCATTTTTCAAATACGCGCATTTTTTACAAACATTTCTGAACAAGCAAACGGTATTTTTTATAAAACTATTTTTATGCATGTTTCGATCTTTTCATTCAGATCTTCTTAGTCAATTTTAATATTCTTCTCAATTATGTTCATATGACATATATATATATATATATATATATGAATATTAAAAAACAAAGGATAAAACTTTTTAAAATAATCTGTTAACCTGTTTTAATACTTTGATCAGATATTCTACTATAAATGAATGGTTTGAATGCTTCTGGTCCTGCTGCAATATATGACTTACGGTCTTCTAAGTCTTCAACTGAATATATTTGTTTTCCGTTTTCTCTAAATATTTTTCTTATCCCCATAGGCATTGAAATATTTGGTTTGATTTTTCTTTCCAGATCACTGAGAAGCTGTTGAAAATGAGCATAACGATTTGGTGTGATACTCAGATCAAATCCTAAGATAAATAATACATATATAACTGTTAATTTACTAAAGAACTCAAATTTATGAATAAATTTGAACCAGATTTCTTTTCTCAAACTACATTTCGGTACAAAATCATCAGAATCTACCTTTATAATATATATCACCATTGACATAGAAATGAATTAATTTTGGTCTCCTCAAATTGGCCAATCTGTCGTCTGTTATTAATCGATGTGACAAAGATAATCCAAGCGTATCATCGGATCCACGTCTGCCATCTGTCGACAAAAAATGACTATTATAATATTCCATTTTTGATTCTGGTTGGAAACTAGCTCTGGAAGGAGAAAATAGATCAACAACAATCAATCACCAGTAATGGTAAAGATAAATGTCATATTGACAGTTGTTAAGCTATTCTGAAGTTTAAGACCAAAAATTTCAAGTCATTGGTCTTTAAAAATAAATAAAATTCTAAAATGACATTATCTAAACGAGAAGGCAAAAAATGAACATACATTAAAATTATTTAACAATTAAATTAGAACTAATTTATTTGCCTAAATAAAGATTAAAATGTAAAAAATGAAATTAATTTAGATATAAAAGAATAAATAAATTGAAAAAATAAAATAAATCACCAATTATTATATATTCACACTTTTCCGAATAAATATTCTTTTCCTGCAAATCATATAATCATAAAAGATGTTAAAATTTCCCTTTAGCCTGGAAAACTTTAAAAATATCAACGTTAAAATATTTATTTTGTAACGCTCCTTAAAAATTTTTTTAAGCTATTGAAATATTAATAATAAAATTTATTTTTAAAAATATAAAAGGAGAAATGCTATAAATATGATAATGACAACAATATTGGGAGTCTAAGTAGACCTCAAATGTAAAAATGGAAAATTATGTGAAAAAAGTAAACTCGGAAAGGTACTAGGTTAAGGGAAAAGTACTGTCACTTTTTAAAATCACAAATCAAAAGTTGAAAGACTCCATTAAAAAATTATTAAAATAAAATAATTACCATTGGTATCAATGACAATTTGCCAACGTTTGTAGTTTATCAAGACCGTCTTTAATGCATGCTGAATATCATCTTTACTTTGGAACTTCTTATTTCATAAGAAAATAATCAAATGATAAGAATAGATGATCATCTATGGAAGATATTTAGGGAGTAGATTGGTGAGGTAAACTTTCGAAGCTAATTTTGCAACGTGTAGTAGACCATCATCGTTTAAATGTAAATGACGGTTACGACTCATCAATAATGGATTTTTTAGTTTCAGTTTTTCATGCCAAGAATAGAATTGACAACAACAAAATTCCGCAGTGATAGTTTCTCCATATCCCAAAAAATAATGATGAATAACACTGTTCATAGACCATTAAAATTGTCATTGTCATTATCTCAGTAATTATTCGCTTTATAAAAGTACTTGGCTTAGCATTTTTGTTTATCCACTCTCCGGAACATCTGGTGTTGTCAAAAAATATATCCATTTTCCGTTACAAGTAATAATTCTTTTAAGTAGATTCTCGTTTCTATATCTTAGCAATAAAGAAGAGCAAATGGATAAATTGTGATTATTCCAATTTTCACTTAACTGATATGTGACATGCTTTTGAAGCTTATTAATAATTCGTTAAGATCATGGAAATAGTAAATAGATTTACCAAGTGTTTCTTTTTCTCTAATTCTTTGGTTAGAAAACTCAGTTAAAGTAATAAATATAGAAATTAGTTTATATAAATAATCATTTCCTTTTATCTAGAATGAAAACTAATTTGACTACCCGTTTAATGCTCATGGAAGATCAAATTATTTTAGTTTCGAGGAACTTAACTTTTATATTGATTTCACTTATTTCAATTTTGAAAAAACCTGTTTGAGACACCCTGTAATTTTAACACAATAAAAATTAAATTATTTATATTTTAAACATATATGGTGATTTTTTCTATATTCCCAATGTTTACATTTAGATTCTTTCTACAAAATTTCTAATTTTAGGGAATTCTAGTTCCTTTGATGAATATGAAGTAAAATGATGAATAAATGTTAATCAGTGATCATATAATATAATAAAAGAGTGAATATAATAACTACCTACTCTTATCGAATTTAACATTCATTAGTGATTATCAGTTACTAAAAAAATTTAACCTTTGATCTGATCAAAATTTCAAAATTTTTGATAATTAAAAAATGACAAGTATTGAAGTGAAAAATGATTTCCGCTATATCTTAATGGAAAAGATCTCTTTCTCGACCATAATATTCGTCACAGCTATTGGAATTCTGTTTGTTTACGGATGGATTAGCCAACAGCTTGGGGATAAAACTATTGTGGAAGAATTGATAAACCCTCTCGCTTACATTGTATCAATAATAAATGTTTTGGTTATTCTACTGATATTTGCATCGAATCTTTATAACTACTGGCGGAGAAATCTTATCAACAAATCCAGTTATAATATGGAAAATCCGGAAATCTTTTATTTAATGTGTCTACCTCTTGTAATTTTGGCAATCATTACCGTGTCAATTTCATTGTTAAAAAATATGTTCTACTTCCTGTGTTACGGAAATAATTATATTGTTTATAATATGACATCAATAGCATATTTCATTGCTCTGATAATATTGCTTGTCCAAATTAATGGTCTCCGCGATTATGGAGAAGATTGGAAATTGAATATTATCAATATGGCAACGATATTAATGAATATCAGCTCTCTGGTCATTTTTATATTCCTTTATATTTCAACACAGCAAATTAATATTTATATAAATGCCATGAATAATTCTCTTATTTTAACAGATTGCGATTTAGGGTACTCAAGCATTAGTACTATTTTTTATAAATTATATCGCAACGTATATGATTTCTTACCAATGTTAATGATACTTTCCGGAATCACTTCTTCAGTGTTCCTTTTGAAGCCATTCTTTCTTCATTATAATCATTTGAAAAATTTTAAGCTTCGGGAAAGACTAAGGAATCCGAATTATGTTGAGAAAGATATTATCTCAATACCCATGGAATCGATGGGTTTGTGCATAATTGTTGCGGTCATTTCCATAATAATGATGACACTCATGATCGTGGAAAGACAACATTTGACAGTGTCAATTTGGAATTGTACAGAAATGTTTATTTACAGTCTAATGATCTATTACAGTGCAGCACAATTGAGAATGATAAAGGATTGGGATTGTAAATATGAAAAGAAATTTATATTCAATGAAGTATTAGTTTGGGTGGGTCTCTGTGGCCAAATGCTTCATTCATTCTCGAATATTGCAATGACTGTTTATGAGCTGAGAGATGGATCCACTTTCAAAAATCAAAATATATTTCTAATAATGATCATTTGTAGAAGTACGATGCAAACTGTTCAAAATATCACACAAAGTATTACTGAATCAATATTGCTAGAAAAGAAATGGATGAGACCTCCAGAGGAACATTTTACCACCTCTGTCACTGGATTTTTATTTATTTCTACTGGAAATATGATTTTATTTATCGTTAATTGTACTTTGTTAGCGAGTCCTATTTTGAAGATGCATACAAAAATATTTTCCTTACAACTCTTTGCAAGTCTTGTTTATCGAATTGGGATCATGTTTAGTATGCTACAACGGGCCCATGGTTTTATTCTCTCTTCATCATACCTGGTATTTATTAAAAGAAGATATTACAATTATTGAATATAAAGCATAATTCATCAATCTTTTTTATAAGCGTGAATGTTTATTTAATTCAATATTATTTTAAAAATAATCTATACATAACCTTACACTATGTGTTTTGAAGATTGTACATGATGTACACAGTTTCATAATATTTTTTAAATTATACTTTCTCTAATAGTCTTTTATCAGAAAAAGCCAATTAGAATAATATTTTATCAACAAAAAATATGAAAATGATTACCAGTTTGAAATTTTAAAAACTTTTTATTCGTGCTTATCTATTAGGTAACTAATAAAGTTCTTGCGGTTTTTAATACCGCCTATTACGATAGGTTTTATTGATACTTATTGATAGGAATTATTTATATTGTTTTTATTTCGGTTAGGTAATATTTTTTCTTTCAATTGGTTTTTAAAAAATTTTTAAAAAGATTGTTTAAAAAGTTCAAATATTTCGTCAAAATGGCCTCCCAAAAAGCGCTAATTCGAAGCAGTTTACTCTATGAATACAAACTTGGCACAAAAGCTGCCGAAGCTGCGCAAAAAATATGTAGGGCGTTTGGAGATGTATGCGATCGTGCATCACAAAAGTGATTTCAAAAATTTTCATTGGGGGATTTCAGCCTAAACGATGAAGTACGTTCTGGAAGACCAATGGTCATTGATAACAACATCTCAAAGAAGTGATCGATGCAAATTCCAGTTTAACGTGCTTAGAGCTTGCAAAAAAGTTCAATGTGAGCGATGAAACCATTCGGGTTCACTTTCACCAGCTGGGGAAAAAGTAGAAATTAAGCAAATGGGTCACACATGATTTGTTAGAATTCAACAAAATAAGCCGCTTTTTCATTTGTTCAGCAAACTTATCAAGATATAAAAAAGAGTCCTTTCTCGATCGATTATTAACCTGCGATGAAAAATGACTATTATTCAGCAATAATAAGCGATCTCGTCATTGGTTATCCTCAACTGCTCCAATACTGCATACTCAAAAGCAGCAGCCGGAATTATTCATTATGAATTCTTGGAAAGTGGTCAAACAATCACCGCTGCAGTCTACTGTGATCAGCTTGCGGAGTAAGAGCAGCACTTATCCAGAAACAACCTTCTTTGATCAATCGAAAGAATGTGCTCTTCTTACAAGATAACTCCAGGCCTCATTTAACCCATTAACCAATGAAAAAATTTCTGAGCTTTACTGGGAAACATTACCACATCCACCTTATTCTCCAGATATTTCCCCAAGTGATTACCATATTTTCCTATCTCTGGACAATTTTATGAGGCAGCGGCAATTCCAAACTCGAGATGGTGTTATCGATACGGTCCGCAGTTTTTTTCGATTCCAAATCGAAAGGTTTTAACAAAACCGGCATACAACATTTAGTAACACGTTGGTAGAATATTATAAAGTGTGGCGGTGATTATTTCGATGATTGATATTGTATTTGTATTTTCTAATAAATTTTTGTATTTTTTGAGCTAAAACCGCACGAACTTTATTGGTTACCTAATACAATTAATATTACTGTAAATATTTTTTATTAAAGTATAATTATACTATATAATTTTAGCATTCAACTGTAAATATAAGTAAAACTTAAACCTACTTTATGAACAAACAAAAACATATATTCAATAAAATAGACATTTGAATCGGTTGTTTGCAACCAGTTTGTTTGTAAATCTTTTTGGGAAAATCTTTTTCAATAATATAAATAATCATAACTTCGAAAATTCATAAATTCAGATTCTTGTAATTCGAAATTATTTCTGTGAAAATCTTCACAATTTGAGACTTATATATGAGTGCTCGTTATTAGACCAATGGTGTCTTAAATATAAAACTTTCAACAAATTAATCCATGATTGGAAATTCATTACTCAATATAGCCACCACTCAGAAAATTCAACATGTCCATCAAAAAACTAAAACTTTAAATTTTATTATTAGTATTTTATCATTATATTTATTATTATTATTCGTAATAATTCTCCTTGAGGTTCTTTCTTCAAATTCTCTTTGGAGGTGTGTTGGATGAACCCAAAAATTTTAATAATTTATTTGTGTAATCAAAAACCAAGTGATTTTTTTAACTCGTTCAATGGTTTGTGATAAAATGGGTAAATTACAATTAAATAGAATCAGTTAAAGAGAGTTATGTTACATAGAATCACTTAAGTTAAAACTTAATTGAATCATAGTGTACGTATAGGAGTACAAAAAATGTTATGTATGGAAACATAAAAATAAAGATGAATCAAAATTTATTCACATTTATTATTCCTATTTATAATAAGGTAAATTGTTCATTTTAATCTTTCTTTGGGTTTTCTCTTGATTTTATTGTATGTCGTACCGCATTTGAAAAGCGTGGCAGAATATTACTAAGACATTCCTTATTAAAATGCCGTTGGACCCCGCTTGAAAACTTTATCATCCTGTGTTTTGATGACCACCGTTCAAAGAATGTTAATGGACAATTTGTGACAAAAAATGGTATAATAAAAGTTTCTCCTACAAAAAGGGAATGCAATAAATCTGAAAATAATGAAACGATATCTTTCCAATTATGCAATCAAATCATTCAAAATTAATATTTAGAATTTGAAAACAGTATTCAGATATAATAAATAAATTTTCTAAGGTATCATCCAGATAGAGTCAATAACTTCTAGTTGGGTACTATGACCGGGATCGTGTGATCCCCTTGAAAGTTGATGTTTGAGAATTGGGCTAACTTGCGCAGCGCAGGAATACTGGCAAAAACAATTGTCCTAAATGGTCGCCTAAACAAAAAAATGATGAACGGGCACCTGTGC
>JBBMKC010201740.1:0-14002 GCA_037834085.1 Bipalium vagum | reverse complement strand
TTTATTTAATAATAAAAGTTTATTTAGACTTGTAATCAAATCTAATAAACTTGTAGCAACAAAATAAATTACTAAAGATTTTTTCTCCTTGAATGTTGGACCCTGAAACGGATGATTATTGTTCTTAGATTTTTCTCGTAGAGTTCCGAATTTACTCGAATATTGTTATTGTTCCGAATTGTTCCGAATTGTTCCGAATATGGCTGAGAATTGTTCTGAATATGGTTCTGAATAGTGTTTGCTTTTCTCTGGAGTTCTTCGGGTTTTCTTCTTGACCTCTTGATTGCTTCAGACGGTTTTCCGTATTTATTTTGTGTGTTTTAATACTGAAACACTTCAGTATTTATATTATTTTATTTTTCTTTATTTTTAATTATAGTAACTTTATGTTACTATTTTTAGATTTCATGTTAAACATTTTCACTATAAATTTATTTATAATAACATTGATTACAATTTTTCCAAATATTTTATAAATTTATCATCAAAATGATTAATTTTTTAATTAATTATAATTATAATAATAATTTTTTATATTATTTTATTATTTCTACTATAACTTTATTATTTTTACTATAATTTTATATTTCATATTTTATTTTATATTTTATATTAAACAGACGAGAAAGAGAATTATTAAAATCAAACTCCGGGTTTTATCTTTTACAAATAAATAAAATTACACAAATTATATATTGTTTTTTTTGTACATCAAATGAATTACTAAATGATCACTAAAAATGTAATAATGTTATTGTTTCAATGGCTTTGATTGCTTCGGTTGGATTTACGTTTTTGAAGGCTTTGATTGAATTGGTTGGTCAGAAGGTGGGAGTCTCCACAAATTAACATTTAATATATTTGAAATTTCCTTTTTCGAATGTCCTTTATCATGGGCATCAATTATTCTTTGTCATGTGTCATTTGTAAGCATGCTAAATAACAAATTAAAAGCATGTAAAATTACAAATTTTATACAATGTATAAAATGTAAACTTCCTTTGCAATTTTAATTATGTAAATTTTGAGATATGCAAATAATAAATTAGTCTAATTAGTGTAATTAAACAACGTAGCTGAGAAAATGTATTTGAAATGAGATTTTAAAAATTTGAAATGAGGTTATAAATCCTGTATATGGATTATCACAATATTTTTCATTTAATTCTTGCAAGTGTTCTAAAAATACCACAGTTTTTTGTGGTTTAACATTATGGTTGAACTTCGATATTACTGCACTTCTTTTGTCAATGTTAATTGAATAGTTATAAGGTTAATATAACTTGTTATACAATTTATTTTTTAACCCAGACTTAAAGAGTAAATTTTTTTTAATTAGCTGAGTATTTTATGGGAGTACAACGACGTTAATAGCGACACTTTCGTTATATTTAAATATACCATATAGTTTAAAAAGTAAAGCTAAAATTTAAATACTTTCTGATTAAATTAGTCATGTAAAACAAAAACAACCTGCTGCAGCTATTTCATTTTAAAAATGAGATCCAACATTATTTAAATATGGTTTAGATTAGTTAAGAGAAAAATGGGTTTCTTTATTAATTTCTGATTTTTCCAATTTTTTTTCAATTTCGAAAAAAAACAATAAAAAAGTAAAACTGAGTTATTTATAAAATTCCATATATTTTTTTCATTTATTATGAAATTCTTATTTAAATGTTCAAGTCTTTGTCTTTTATTCTTAGAATCGTTACGTGGTTGAAGAGTACAGTTACTTATTAACCATATTAAATCTTTGCGTGAAAATATTTCACATAATTGTGCGAAAATTTAGGATTTATTTTATTGACTTCTTCATTTGATAAGAACTGTAAATTTATTCCTTTATGTTTTTCATTATCATCGGAAGATAAAAGTAAATCAACTAGATTTGTTTTGCGAGTATCAGAGAGTAACAATAGCTTTTAAAAATTTGCGTTAGAAAATATGGGTGCTGTCCTCTTAACCTGATAATCCATGCTACTAAGTTACGATTAAGAACAAAAAATCGTAAACTTCTAACATACAAGATTGGCTTAAATGATTATTTCAAAGTCCATTATTTTAGGAGGGGTTCCAGATGATATCTTGCTGTTTAATGATAGTACCTTGTCTTCACAAGTTCCGGAGTTTTTATAAAAAATATATTGAAAAAATGTTAACTTTCATTTATTATTGTTATTATTAGAAAGAAATTAATCATTAAAAAGTTTGCATTGGAGGAGCTCATGAGCTGACCCTCGAAGATTGGGATCCGGATGGAGAGCTCTCTCTAAGAGATGTTTCATTTCATCTGAAATTGGCTCTAACGGTACAAAATCGATTTTCTTTTCAATTCCAATCATGCTTATGGCAACGACTTCAGAATAGTTGTAATAAGGTGGTTTTCCTAAATCAAAAAGCTTTTGAAAGAGAGACATTATAAAAGAGAAGTCTTAAAACAAAAATAGTCTTTCACAAAGGTCTACGTGAATGAGAACCATTGAGCCCAAACACCAAACATTTTTTCGACTACTTTATGAAAGAAATTTGATAATTTTTTAATATTTTTTGAAAAAGACCTTTTCACCGACCTGACAACATTGCCACATTTGTGGCTCCAAAGGACCAAATATCCGAAGAAAAATAATAGCGGGCCTCAACGATGACTTCTGGAGCCAAATAAGAGCCTGTCCCTATGGTTAAAGTGTGATATGGCCCCGTAACACTGGAGGGATCAGGTCGGTAGACTTGATTGCTAAGATCTTCGAAATTTGGACCAGGATTTGTTAACATTCGACCAAGTCCAAAGTCACATAGCTTCACTTCTCCAAAGAAATCGACCAAAATATTTTCCGCTTTTAAATAATTAAAACATACAATTTCTATAAGAAAAATTAATATGAACTCGACCGAAAGATGAACTTTGAAACAGGGTCAGCATTTTCCTGTTGCTCTTTCGTTTTGAGTAACCGGGACATCTTATACTGAGAGGATTGAAGAGAAGAGAGAAGAAATAATATCATTTTTTTACATAAAAATTTAAGAAAGGAGCGTAAAAAAGAAGATATTTGGAGTTTACTAAAGAAGAAACGGACTTATAAACAATGGACCAAGAGAAAGTTGAAGGGAGTATATAAAAAATAGATGACTCAAGACGAGTATCTTTCGTTTGTCTTGGAAAAAGGTAAACTAAAAATTATCAACTCTGCCTCTTTTCAAAGGTGTTCCGTTTGAGTTACATTTTAAAAATGTTTACGTTTGATATCCCGGTGGACGATTCCAAATGAATGAAGATGTCTCAAGCCTTCAAGAATTTGTCTGTCGATAGAAATAATCTCCAAACCAGACAGATTTCCTTCGTTTATTCTTTGATGAAGAGATTTCTGAAATAATCGCAAAACAAAATATCACTCAGACTCTTTTATTTTAGAATCAATATCGGATAGATTAACAAATTGGTGAAAAATTAGTAGATAAAAAGATTTTGTATGAGGTGACCTAAAAAGGTTCAGCCTTTTTTTCATAGACTGATTTTATTTGAATTACAGCCAATAAATAAGTTTGAAATTCAATTTTCACAAATCTCTTAGAATAAATATTTATATTGATGCATTTGTTTATCTGAATAAAAAGATGTCGCAAAAAATTCAAAATAAAGAAATAATCCGAAATGTTATTTCTCGTATGTGAAAATACCAATCAAAACATTTGCTATTTACATTGTATAGATTCCATATTGGAAAGAAAAGTTGGGGAATGGTTTGCACAACTTTGAGTTGAAAGATGTGCCTCGTTCTGGTCGAAAATTCGCAGTTGAAGACGACGATTTTATAAAAATAGTCACCCATTACCTTCACATAAAAGGTTATGAAATTTCTAGAGATCAAGATATTTGTCGACAAAATGTTTTAAATCATCTGAAAAACCTTGGTTACAAGAAATTATAATTTGTCTAAGAAGCATTCGAATCATCAGAATTTCTATTTGTGAATCTGTATTGAAAGGCAAAGAATATGAACTATTTCTTTGAAATAAGATCACCGGACCTGAAAAGTGAATCACATATCTTAATAAGGTTAGAAAAAAGTTGTGGTCAAAAGAGAAGAAACTCTACAAACAATTGGAAAGAAAAGATAAAGGAAAGGTGATGTTTTTTGCTTTCTGAAATTTGAAATGATTCTTGATTTATGAACTACTGAAACCTTTCAATTATCGAAAACTTAAAAGATTAAATCAGGCAATGAGAAAAGCATTCTCAAGTATGTAATGGGTGGCCGAGCACTCACATCTTTAATAAGTCTTACAAAATTGAAAAAGCTTGGTTTAGAAGATCATCTAGCGTAGTCCAGACCTAACACCACTGGACTATCACTTGTTTCCTTCTCTGCAAAAATTTGCATAATAGAGTTTCAATAATCTGAAGAGAAAATATTAAAAAGTACATTGTACAATTTTTTTATCTGAAATCTCAGAAAGTCTATAATGATGGCATCATGAATTTACCAGATAAATGTCGAATGGTTATCGAACAAAATGGAAAATTTGATTCAATAAAATATATTTTTATATGAAAAAGAGCTTTATTTTTTAAAAAACAAGTCACCTAATAAATAAAGAGGACATATTCAAAATATTTCTATATTTTTAAGGGTATTCGGAAAAATTAAAGGACTTGTAATGGTATCCTAAATTCTTTTGCACTTTTCATGGCTTGTTGTAGTTATTTTGACATCAGACGATCCTTTCCTCTCAAAACTCCGTAACCACTGGGCATATCAAAACTGATACATACCTCATCCATATTGCCGATATGTTCAAAACCGACACTGCATAGCGTTTTTGTTAAAAAGATTAAATACTCTCATTGTTTCTCAATCCTTCGGTAATTTGTGACCGATAGATGTGATGGCTCTTTTTATGAAAATTTGGCACTAACATTTGCTACCTTTGAAGAGCCTTATGATTAATTCTTTTGCCAATTGTATTGCTTTGAAACGAATATCATTGGTCAAAACTCTTCTATTTTCATTTCTTCTGCCAATAATCTATATCTTTAGTTGTGATTCCATTTCTCGCCAAAAAGCTTTTCAGAATGGACGACACCGTTTCTTTAGATTCATAACCTGTAAAACACAATTCTTTTTTCCATTACCAGATGTTTGATTCGTCTGTTTCAAACTCCTTATTTGCAGCCGATTTGTCATACTTTTCGGCATGATTAACCGCTTCCAGTTTTTGGTGACTTGAATAAGATTTTCGATTTTTATTTGTATCCATTGCTATTATGAAATTGGAAAATATTATTGATTTAACAATATTCAGACAACTTTACTTTAAAATGGTACGTTAATTTTCATAATTTTATAAAAGTTCATGCATGAGTTCGGCTTACAAGTACAAATTTAGGGTAAATGTAAAATAATAAAATAATTTTAATTAATGGTTCTGGTATGATTATTATTTAATAAAAAAATTTAAAATTCACTCACACCTTTAGCATATCTCATTAACACATATGACTTCTTTTCGACTGATCTTTCTCCAACATATTCTACTATATTCTTGTGAGAGAGAAGCTTTCTAAATTTAATCAAATTTTGTTCAATATTTTTCCAGCCATCTTCTATTTGTTCAAGTTTTATTGTCTTTACAACGAACTTTTGATCAAACTCTTTGTTTTTGTAAACCTTTCCATAACCTCCTTGGCTGATTTTCTCTTTCGTTTCAAACATCGTCACACCCGCAGCTAAGAATTGATAGGTCAAAGCAGTTGGATAAAAATTTCAAAAATAATATTAAGATGAACATTTTCATAAAATATAAATAAATAAAAAGTAGAAAATAAAGAACATTTTTGACCCGATTTGAAAGTATCGTATATTTTAGAAGTGTCTCTTTAACTTAAATATTTAATTTGAAGATTCATGGACAAAAGTCCTCAGATCAGTTTTGTTTAAAACTGGGATATTTGTAAAAAAAAGTTATTGTTTTTTTATTAAAGTTGTTGGGACTTTTGAGAGCCAGAAATAGGCCATTTGAAGAATCTTTGCAAAATTCAAGGTTACAAAAGAAGATTTTGTTCTTACAGAGAAGGATTTTCTGCAGGTTTATGATTCGCATCTAAATGAACAGAAGTTTGATTGCATATTCATTGCTTTTTTGGCAAACTTTACAAGTATGGAAAATACGTATAATATTCTTCTCAAATAAAATTTCGATGCATTTCTCTTTATTAAATAAAATATTGTTCACTTTTTCCAACTAAAGGGTCATGTTATTCTTCTTCTGAGAAAAAAGAATTTTGTATCAGGTCAGTTCATAACTTCGTGCGTATTGCATTATATCTTTTTGCTTCAAAACCTTTCTCATTTTATGCAGATGGTTTTAAAAAACTTCCTGACAGGTGGAAAAAGATTGTAGAAAACGATGGTAATTATTTCCATCAATAAATGTTTCATATCGATTTCATTTACTTTTTATTTTTTATATTTACATAATATTTATTAATACGCACGAACTTATGGACTGACCTGATATTAATAAATTTTACCATTGAAAAGTTTTTCGATTTCATTATTTTTTTTGACATTTAAACAAAACTAAAATGTGTTATATCTATCAAAATTGATCCGTTTACATTAAACCATACTTTAGTTTTTTATTTCATTTTCTATTAATTATTTTAATAATAAAAAGGTTTTTCTATATTTAAAAATCGTGTCCATATAAATATTAAATAAAGAAAAGAGATCATTACAATTTAACTTGAACATAAAATCACGAATGAGATCCTCGTTCGGAGAATTCATCAATGCCTTTCTTTCAGCCTAAAAATAATTTATTTTATTAAAATTATAAATATTGCACTTTTGTTATTACATTTTCCTAGTTCAGTTCATTATAAAATACTTTATTTTCATTATGTAATGCTAAAACTTTTCACCAGAAAGGTTATAATGATGTCATTAAAGTTTTAAATAAAATTATAACATTTTTAGAGTTTACATAATAATTTTCAATGAAGTTTTAACAAAGAATAAAAATTAATTAACTTTACATTTTCTTTTCTTTACCAGAAAAATTTTCAAAAACTTTGATTTCTGATTAACTTTCACTTTCAATATTATTTCAGTTTTTTAAAAAAATGTTTTAAAAAAAACCACTATAATTACTTTTGTTACATGTATATTGTTACTTTAAATTGTCCGTTCCTTTTGTTTTGCTGAAATATTTTAATTAACCTTGAAGTCAGCCTAATTTATAATTAAATATATTTGAATTAAATTTTCTATGAATAAAGTTTGAAATCTTTTCCTAACATTGACTCAGAAAGCGTGGAATGAATTAAATTATTTATTTTTAAAGAATTTCATGAAGTGCGTGTATATGTTCTCTTGAGCAATTTATCTTCATGATTTCCTTTTCCTAATATCGATAAAATTTTAAATTAAAACTTATTTTCATTTAAATGAGAAAAACAACGATGATAAAATAATGATTTTTATTAAAATTAAATTACTTCATCAACGTTATCACACTTGCAATCGTGTTCCAGTAAAAATTTGACTACATTAATGTGTCCATGAAAACAGGCAATATTGATTGGCCTCCAACGATTCTAAACAAGATTTCAATTTCAATTGAATTAAATCAATTCATTACCTGTACTAAACAGTCAATATCACAGTTTTTCTCAAACAGAAACTTCACAATATCAATATGACCATGTTTCGCAGCAAAGTGAATTGGTCGCCAATTGTCCTGTATTTACTTTTTTCGTTATAAATAAATATATAAATCAAAACTTTGTCACGAGCTTCAATGTCGCAACCCTTCTCAACGAAGAACTTGACAACTTCAATATTGCCACCTTCTGCTGCAAAGTGGGTGGGTCTTTTCTTACTCTGAAATCATATCTATTAAAAATTATTTATTAAGGATAACGCCATTACTACGTCACCAGAAGCAAAGTCAAAACCCATGTCAGCGAAGAAATTTACAACTTCAAGATTACCTCTTTCTGCAGCAAAGTGAATGGGTCTCCTGTTATTCTGATATCATTTTCAATAATTATTTATTAAGAAAAAGGAAAGTACTATATCAAAAGCTTCAATGTCACAACCATTCTCAATCAAAAAATTGATCACATCAATATTACCATTTTCTGCAGCAAAGTGAATCGGCCTTTTATTAAACTGAAATAATTTCTAGAAATATTTATTAAAAATAAATAATTTACTTTATCACAAGCCTCGACATCAAGACCCATCTCAACTAGAAACTTTACAACTTCAATATTACCACTTCCTGCGGCAAAGTGAATGGATTTCCTATTACTCTATCATCATTCTTAAAAACTTTCTGACAAAACTCAATTACTTCGTCACAAACCTCAATGTCACAACCTCTTTCAAAGAAAAATTTAACGATTTCAATATTACCATTATCTGCAGCAAAGTGAATTGGCCTTTTTTTAAACTGGTATCATTTATAGAAATTATTTATCATGAACTCAATTACTTTATCACAAGCCTCAACGTCAAAACCCATCTCAACAATGAGCTTTACAACCTCAATATTACCACTTTCAACAGCAAAGTGAATGAGATTTTTATTAAACTAAAATCATTTTTAAAAAATATTTATTAAAAATAACTCAGTTACCTTGTCATGAGCCTCAATGTTAAAACCCTTCTCAACCAAGAACTTTAAAATTTCAAGATTACCCCTTTCTGCAGCAAAATGAATTGGTCTTTTATTAAACTGATACAATTTATAGAAATTATTTATTATGAATAACTTAATTACTATGTCACAAGCCTCAATATCACAACCTCTTTCTACGAGAAACTTCACAACTTCAATATTACCACTTTCTGCAGCAAAGTGAATGAGCTTTTTATTAAACTAAAAGTTTTTATGAAATAAAAATCATTAAGATTAACTCACTTACTTTGTCATATGTTTCGGTTTCACAACCTTTTTCTACAAGAAACTTCACAATTTCAAGATTACCCCTTTCTGTAGCAAAGTGAATTGGTCTTTTATTATACTATCGATTATATATAAATTATTTATTATGAATAACTCAATTACTATATCACAAGCTTCAATGTCAAAACCAATCTCAATGAGAAACTTTACAACTTCAATATTACCACTTTCGACAGCAAAATGGATGAGTTTTTTATTAAACTAAAAATCATTTCTAAAAATCATTTACTAAGAATAACTTAGGTACTTTGTCACAAGCGTCAATGTCACAATTTCTTTCATAGAAGAACTTCACAATTTCACAATTACCACTTTCGGCAGCAAAGTGAATTGGTTTTTTATTAAACTGAACTCATTTTTAAAAAATTATTTTTCAAGACTTAAAAAACCTTGTCACAAGCCTCAACATCAAAACCCATCTCAACGAGGAACTTCACAACTTCAACATTACCACTTTCTGCCGCAAAGTGAATGGCTGTTTTATTAAACTAAAAAACTTTGTAAGACTTTTTACGAAAGAACTCAATTACTCCATCACAAGCCTCAATGTCACATCTCTCGATGAAGATCTTCAAGATTTCAATATTACCACTTTTTGCAGCAAAGTGAATAGGTCTTTTATTAAACTTAAAATTATATTTTGAAATAATTTATTAAATATAACACAATTACTTTGTCACAAGCCTCAATATCAAAACCCATATCAATAAGAAACTTTACAACTTCAATATTACCACATTCTGCAGCAAAGTGAATTGGTCTCTTATTAAACTGAAATCATTTAATGAGATTACTTATTAAAAATAACTCAATTACTATGTCACAAGCTTCAATGTCACAACCTTTTTCAATTTGGAACTTCACAACTTCAATATTACCACTTTCCACAGCAAAGTGAATGAGCTTTTTATTAAACTAAAATTATTTATGGAATAAAAATCATTAAAATTAACTCAATTACTTTGTCATAGGCCTCAGTTTCACAACCTTTTTCTACGAGAAACTTCACAATTTCAAGATTACCCCTTCCTGCAGCAAAGTGAATTGGTCTTTTGTTAAACTTAAAATTATATTTTATAATAATTTATTTGAAATAATTCAATTACCATATCACAAGCCTCAATGTCACAACCTCTTTCTACGAAGAACTTCACAACTTCAATATTACCACTTTCTGCAGCAAAGTGAATGAGCTTTTTATTAAACTAAAAGTTTTTATGCAATAAAAATCATTAAGATTAACTCACTTACTTTGTCATAGGTTTCGGTTTCACAACCTTTTTCTACGAGAAACTTCACAATTTCAAGATTACCCCTTTCTGTAACAAAATGAATTGGTCTTTTATTAAACTGATATCATTTATGAAAATTATTTATTATAAATAACTCAATTACTATATCAAAGGCTTCAATGTCAAAACCAATCTCAACGAGAAACTTTACAATTTCAACATTACCACTTTCGACAGCAAAATGAATGGGTTTTTTATTAAACTGAAAGAAAATTTTTAAAAATCATGTATTAGGAATAACTCAGCAACCTTGTCATAAGCCTCAGTATCACAACCTTTTTCTACGAGAAACTTCATAATATCCAGATTACCCCTTTCTGCAGCAAAGTGAATTGGTCTTTTATTAAACTGATACAATTTATAGAAAATATTTATTATGAATAACTCAAATACTATATCATAAGCTTCAATGTCACAACCTTTTTCAATGTGGAACTTCACAACTTCAATATTACCACTTTCTGCAGCAAAGTGAATGAGCTTTTTATTAAACTGAAATCATTTATAGAATATAAATTATTATGATTAACTCAGTTACTTTGTCATAAGCCTCAGTATCACAACCTCTTTCTACGAGGAACTTCACAATTTCAAGATTTCCCCTTTCTGTAGCAAAGTGAATTGGTCTTTTATTAAACTTAAAATTATATTTTATAATAATTTATTTGAAATAAGTCAATTACGATATCACAAGCCTCAATGTCATAACCTCTTTCAATGAGGAACTTCACAACTTCAATATTACCACTTTCTGCAGCAAGGTGAATGATTTTTTTATTAAACTGAAATCATTTACAGTAATTATTATTATTTATTAGAAAAAACTCAATTGCTCTGTCACAAGTGTTAATGTCACAACTTTTCTCAATCAAGAACCTCTCAACTTCACTGTTACCTTTCTCGCTGGAAAGATGAATTGGTCCTTTATTGTCCTATGAATTCCAAAACCAAAATTATTCAAATCACAAAAACAAAATAATTACCTCTCCAAATGTAACTATATTGAGTGGATTTCCCAATTGACTTTTCTCATACGTAACAGACGTGTCCTAGGTCAGAGATTATTTTGATCTTTGATAACGATAAATATCGATATTATTTATTGACATTAATAAAATTCATTTTCACAGAACAATTTCATCAAGATTTCCTATTGACGATATTTCTCAAATTCACTTTATTTGTTAATTTTCTCTCCAAAACTCCAAACAGGTTTAATAGAAATTATTGGTGAATTTTAAAAGAAAATGTGAGAACATTTCGTTAGCCGATGCAGAAAAGATAAGTTACAAAATTATCTGATTTTCTTTTCAAAGTCAAAAACTTTGACTTAAGTTTATAAAATAATTGCTCTTTCCACCAATAATTAATTTAATAAACGTACCTCCACAGAAATATTCGTCGACATTCGTAACTTCCTTCAGTTAATGTTTAAAATTATTTCCCAGAAACCGGAATATTAAAACAACGTCTTTAATTTATTTTAATTTTTCCAACGTTTACTTAAAAATAATTTCTTTCATATTTTAAAAAAAGTTTATGAGAATCTGAATTTTTAAAAACAAAATGCTGCAGCTCTTTCGAACGAGAACCCGAAAATTATTGAATAAAAGAAGTCAGTGGGAAAAGTCCAACTTTTATCTTTGATATTAAACTTGATTTTATAAAGAATAAAAAAGAATAAATTGAATAAATCGTAACATTTTCATTACCTCATTTCCTTTTCTCATCCACACAAATTGTTTAAAAGTAATTCCTGGAGTCTTCAATCTTACCTTAGATTTTTCCTTAAGAGTGAGTTCAATTAATGATGAACTGAGAAATGGAAGCTTGTTCTCGAGGTCAGAGAGACCACCTTCTGAATAGATCTTTGATCCGAATGTACAAGAATAAACCTGACCTATGATGTTATACACCCAGTAATTCCAAACATACCTATTGTTAATATTATACATAGACTTAGTAACGTGTGCTCGTGTACTCGTACACAATCCATAATATACTGATCACTTCTGATAAGTCTCTAACAAGTTCATTAACTGAAAAATGTCACAAAAAAACAAAAAATGATAAAAATAACCACAACTACTGTTATAATGAAAGAGATGAAAGAAATGATCACGAAACAGAGTTTCCTGAAAATAACACAAAAATAAATAAATGAAACGATCTCATAAAGAGTGACAATGGGTTCCCTAGCTCCTTGGGTCCTCTTGCAAAATCCGTTTGCATAATCGTAGCGTTGAGAAAAAATACTGTAAACTGAAATCGTCTTCGGCAAAAAATTTCCTTGGAGATGATTTCGGTAAAAATATCCTCAGTTTCTGACCAGTTTCTGGGAATAACCGTCTCTTCATATAGTGGTGATACTGGTCTACGATCACCAATCCCTACGCTTAGAGACGGCTATTTTCTTTAATAGCTATTAACTCAATCTCCACGCCGAGATAAAGTCAGATCAATGCTAATGGAAACCTGCAGTCCACTTGAGAACGACTGTCAGAGAATCCATTGACCTAATATGTCAAAATCCCCAAGACGGGATTTTTTCATAAGGCTCTTAAAAGATAAGAGAAAAAAATTTTTTTAATTTATTATTATTAATTAATAATTCTTATAATCGACATTCCCCATTAATCAAACTGATATACAACTGATTAGTCGTCTGATCAGAATGGTATATAAGGAGTGGGAATCCCCATTGGATTGCCACAAAATTCTACGGGACGTCGGAAGAAACAGAACTCTTCGAGACGAGACAAATTCTACAAGACGTTTGAAGAAACAGAACTCTACGAGACGAGACAAATTCTACGAGACGTTGGAAGCCTTTAACAGTAACCATTCTTTGTGCCCTCTCTGCGACAGGAACTCACGAAGAGTCCTGCGCTGTTAGGGGATTTCTGAGCGGACCGAACTGGGGTCACCAAACTACCCTTTGGACCTGTCGTCACAAAGTGGTGAGAGTATCGTGATTTTGTGTTTTTTCTTTTTAAATTAATTGATTTTTAATCCTTACTGACATTTAATTGATATTGGTATTTAATTATTTGATTTTAATTTAATTGATAATTATTCTTGACGTTGATTATCAGTGTGATTGATTGCAGAAATTTTATTGATTATTTGAAACATTTTGTTATTGTTTGCTATTGTTATTTTAGCAATAAAGTGTTGTTCGTAGTTGTTTAATTCATTCATTTGCGTACATGTATTTGTTAAGTTTTTAAAAGAGGAGTTTACTTTTAATCGTTTTAAACCCTGAACGTTCTTTCAAAAACTTAACATAGCTCTTGTTAATATCAGAAGGATTTTAAAGAGTGTAACGTTCGGTTTATGTAAAAGGCTGGGTTTATAGATATTTTTATTTTAAATCGACTGGGTAACTGTAACGTATTTGCAATTATGAATTAAAACGTAATCGTGATAAAATATAAAAATGGTATTCACTAAGTCAAAACAAAACAATTGAATAATGTTAAAAATTATATTTTTTTGTCAATTCAAAAACGTTTATAAAACTTTGTTGAACAAAATAAATTTCAAAATTATTAAAGACAAGTCCCGAAAAGATCAGTTTATACTCTTTGCTAACCTTAACTTAAAGAGTCCTCAAATTCAGAAAACGCTCCTCCGCTCTACTTGACGTCGAGGAAGCAAAAAGGTTATAAAGGGAGAACAAGTAAAACTATTTTGATGCTGGAATAACAATTGGGGATCTATCCAATTGTTTA
>JBBMKC010201729.1:0-14003 GCA_037834085.1 Bipalium vagum | reverse complement strand
AATGTATATTGAGTTTTTATTTAACTTTTTTATTTTCTTTAAAAAACAGCGAGAATTAATGCAACTACCCAATAGTATAGAATTGTTGGATGACTGACTTCTTAAAAACAGTATCCTCTCACATAGTGAATAGAAGAAAAGTTTATTTATGGGTTTAGTCGTGACTCTTCATTTACCGTCTACTTGGTGATTATCCACGACATGATTATCCGCAAAGTTTTAGAAATTCTAACAATTATCTGAATATAACCAACAGTTTTGTATATAACCCCATATTACATAATTACCCGTTTATATAAAGACAATTCTGAAGATTTAGAAAACACTCAAGAAATCATTAAAATAAATGAACAGGACATGATTGTGGAGAAATATCTCACTTTGTTTGACGAGGAATTTGATTTTGAGGGTTTTTAATCTGAATATGGATAAATATTAGAAATAATATATTCTGTCTTTTGATTTATTCTTAGTTATTTATTTTTGAAATTAAAATTACCGAATTTTAAAAAAACTAAAAACTGTTACTATTTTCTTTAAATCGAAAAATGTAACTTTAGTTCGGCTTTCCTAACTTCCCACTTTATTGGTAACGTACTTGTAACGTCTTTGTGGTTGAATCTGACTTGATCAAGATCTTTAATTCATCATTTTCAACAGTCGAGGGACGCCAAAGACCTGCATCACTTTCGAGGAGTATGAAGAGAAATTTTTTAAAATACAGAAATAACAAAGCCAACCAATGAATGAAATGAATAACATGAAAATAATTTTAAAATTAAGAAAACAATACACATAAATAAATAAAATAAAAATATTAATTAAGAAATAAGATTAAAAGATTACCACGTTTATATTATCTAAGGAAACAATTTTTCCTGAATGAACGATACTAATCAATTTATAAAATGAAAACCATCAGGGAAAACTTGATTAATTAATAAAAAGTATTAACAATTCAGAATTTGCGATAATATCAAAGTACAATAAAATTTAAGTCTTGTCCTACTGTTCATTTTTTATCAATATAGGTAAAATGAAAAAAAATCGTAAAATTCTTTAAAATATTTTCATTGGTTAATATTTTCCTGGAGCCAGGAAGTTGAGATCTATCCCCACCTGAAAAAACCGCATTTCCCCTTTGTGAATGTTTTACAAATATTGTCACTGAGCTCTTTTTGAACCGCCAAATCGAACCATACACCAACGAAAGATGCGTTTAGTAAACATTATCTATATAAGATATCGGTATGTATATTTTAGATTTAGAAAATTTTAATAATATAAAATAATGTGAAGAAATATGTGAAATTTGTAAAATTAATAATTAACGTTTTCCGTTCTTGTGTTAGCTTTCTATTTACTTTTGCTGGTATACAAGAGGTTCTTTAATATTTATCTTTACTTTAAGTGTAAACAGACATGAGCTTGTTATTTTATAATTTCCAGTTTCAGCTTACTTTGTAGAGAAAATATAATTATAATTTCTTCTCCCAAATAATCCTTGAAAAAGTCTATTTCCATGTAAAATTCGACCGATTTTCTCAATAGTATAAAATTGTCTTCAGTTGATTTAAGAAATCTCCAGCATTAGTGGAGAAAAATATTATTTTTATTATTTCTGCCAACAATATCAAAACATTTCAGAATAGATTTTGAAGACTTTATTTTGTTTGTTATTATTATTATTATTAGCTGTTTTATTTACTTTAATAAAATATTTATAAATATAAAAATGTAAAATAAATGTTACTAATCAATGTTAAAATTTTAGAAATCTTTGCACAAATAATTTTACAGCATTACCAAAAATTACTAATAATGTATATTTATTACCAGTAATTTTATCGGCAAATGATTTTTTATATTATTGTCATATGATAAGTTTCATACCAATTAATAACGAAGCCATTATCGATGAATAAAATTTTGTAATCTTTTATGAATAAAATTTGTATTGTAACTTTTTTCAAGAGGTCAATAAATTCAAAATTGAATTTTCTATTTTAAAATGAAGATACACATTTTCAAAATGAGAGTAAACACCGTATATTTATGTTCATAAAAAATTTTTTACATAAAAATCATTTTAAAATTAACTTAATAATAGTAAAGTTTAATTTAATTATCAATAAATTATGCGTCATTTCATTTATATAAATACACATCAATATCATCTTGCTAAGGTACATAAATTTTATTGTAGCACAAGAATTCGTTATTGACAAATAAATTATATTAGGTTGTCCCATATGAAATGTCCGATTACGTAATATACAATAAAAGCAATAAAAGTCCAATAAATTCAAATTTTATTTAAGGAAAATAATCACCATCGCATTCTACACATTTTTGCCATCTAAAAACTAATATTTAATCTAATATTTAAATCCACCGTGTTTCGTAATTTATTGATTTAATTTTATAATTTAATATCATTATGCTTACATTACTCAACTTTTAAAACTTAAAATTAACTTTATTAACTTATTTAAATTTTTAAAATATGTATTTATCAAAATAATTTTTTATTATTACAGGTTTATGCAGCAATATGTAGAAAAATATTCAAAACATATATAATTCCATACTAAATATATATAATCCTATTCAAAATTTATAGAAAATTATTCAGAAATGAATTTGATCGCATTTTAGTCAACCAAAGTACTGTCTGGAGAATTTTTACCTGACATGAATTATACTAGAAAGCAATCAGCCAGGGTTCTCGAAAAGAGAAATAATAGTAAAAACATTGAGGCTATTCAGCTTTATGTGAGAGACATTGAGTACATTTAAAACTGAATGCTGGTTTACTTAGATGAAACAGGAGTCAACGAAATCTTTGGGATGTATTGGTGATGGACAATTGCAGGTTTCATCACCGCTAAGATATTATTAAGTTGCTTAAAGATAATATTGCTTACAGATTTTTAATATTAAGTTCGTTTTTGTTTAACTATTTCAAAGTAATTCATTATATAGCTAAAACATTTAAATTAAGAAAGTTATATATAATATTGTAAGTAAATATTCTATAATTTGGTAAATGAACAGTTGTAAAATAATAATTGATTTAGTTTTAATAAATATCAAAAAATTAAAATTCGGCAACTCCGATATTATTCGAAACAAGATTTCAAGTGCAAGTGCAGCATCTGAAAAAAATATGCGAGAAAAAAGGTGAAGATGTGTCAAATTGAGTTGCTTAGATGTCGTTCAAAATAGGTAATCACGATGAAAGTAACAACCAAGTTCTGGTAGAGCGGTCTAAATAAATTGAGAAAAGTAATGCAAATCAATTGAAGAATATCTATTGACTAGCACTAGATGATTGTCTAATGAACATTGTGTTCCAGAGAACAGTATCCCGATGTCTAAAACCTATCGGCAAGGTAAACATGTGCTGAACAGAAGTGCCTCTTAAGTACTTGATTTAACAGAAAATCAAGTAATGAGACGTATAAGTATGCAATAACCTCTTTGAAAATCCCCATGATGACCGTTTTGTTTGCACATTGTTACCTCAGGTGAAAAATTGATCTACCTTATTTTTGTTTTCGTCCAAAGAAAAGGAAAAATATCATTGTGGGATAGAGCAACTCGTGGATTTTGAGATTTAATAAAATACTTTACTTACTTTATTTAGTTCTTCATTATTTCATAAAAACGAAATTACTTATGACTCACCCTAATAAATGATAAAAAACCGACATTACTTTTTGCGCAACCTGATAATATTCACAAATATAATATTCTCAATTTTTTTCCTATTTCTTAAGATTATAAATATAAAAATAATTACACATGATGATATTTAATGAAAAATTATTTTTTCATGACAAACGATCTTTCACAAATAACATTTTACGAATGATTTGATCAAATAAACCATTGCAAGCAAATTGTGAATGTCAGATCGTTTAAGATCAATGATAAATATTTGGTACATGTTTTTATATTATTCTGAAAGATTTTAAAAGGTTTTTTAATATATTTTTTTGTTTTTAAGTATATAAGTGTAAAAAGTGTTAAGGTTTATGTAACATTTTTATATTAAAAAATAATTTCTATTAGTAAATATCTGAAATATGTTTTCTAGAACAAAAAATAACGTTTTAATTAATTATCAAACAAACTAATAAAATATATAAAAAATTTCTGAACGATTGATTAACAGCCCTAAAAATATTATTATTATTATTATTTTAAAAAATTATGTTAGAATTTTTGAAATTCTCTAAAAATTTACATTATAGGAATTTCAGTTTTTTTTTCGATGTATTTATTTAAAAAATTATTAATTATATATTTATTATCATTGGGAATTATTAAGATTTATATATTAATTATTCTTGTCTCCACCATGGATGAAATAAATGGTATAAAGATAGTCTAGAAGAAAGATTTGTCTCCACATTTTTCTCCATTCATCATTAAGACAGATTAAGTATCATTTCAGCAGTTTGAGATATTAAAAAATAATATTAAGATAAAAAAAGATACAATAATTTAAATTGTAAATTAAAAATAAAATTAAAATATGACAATTCCTTTAAAATAATGACTGAAATTTCTATACATGTCTATATAGACAAAACTGTGACTTATTCAATGTCCATTAATGATGGTAATATTTTCAGATGCATGGAACCAAGGATTCTCAGAAATCTCAGAGAATATTTATAGAATAGAGCAAATCTGATTTATAGTATGACCAAAAATTAGTTCAGATAAATTTATGGTGAAAAATTTGAGTTATTAAATATTAAATTAATGTTAATTAATGTTTTAATTATATAATAAATAAAATTACAAAAAGAAAAGAAATAAAAATATTTGATTTGTCAAATTTAATCAATAATTCAAATTTGAATATAAATTTAAATTGATAAAGATTTTGAAACAAATATTATTGTTCTTCATTAGTTAACAATGCAAACGACTGTGCAAGACATATCAGAGATGCATGGGGTATTCTCACATCCGTTTTTATCTAATCTTACTCAGTTTTTTATCAAAGAGGATTGAAAACGACCCTTGGGTTCATACGAGGGAAGTCGCAAACAACCAACTCCTTGAAGCTAAGTTTTGTCGAAACGAACTCCAATTTAGACGAAACCTTTCATTTTATGGTAAGACAAATAGCGGAGGCCAAATAGCTCGATTTCTGGAGTTGCAGGATAGAGAATGCGAAATTTTAAGCAACATGCAACAGGCAAAATTCCTTATTTTTTAATTAATATTCAAGCTCAAAATTTTTATTTATTCTATAATTTAATATGCATATACTATATTGCATAATTTAATATTGTATTATATTTTATCAAATATATATTATATATTATATATATATGTATATTTCTTGCCGATTTTTAATATTATGTGATAGCTCAAATAAAAAACTTTATTTTATTATTTAGATGATTCATGTTTTAAATTATAATTAATAAGATATATCAATTATTTATCTGAATTTACTTTGTTTACGAAGTGCTAAAATGAATTGTGACAAACAATATTTATGACATTATATCTACTACGAATTTCAGAAAAAGGAGCAATGCGACTGTTTTTTGTAGGATGTATTTGGAGAGGATGTCGTAGAAGGTAGAGTAATTCGGTTTTGGTTTCAAAAATTCCAAAATGACAGTTTCAACCTGGAAGATAAACCACGGTAAGGTAGGTCTTCTGTTGTTAATGACGCCATTTTAGACTCTGAATTAAAAGCTGATCCATTTGCCCCAACCACAGAATTAGCAAAGGGATTCTGGGTTTCACAACCAGCCATTATAAATCATATTCATATAATATGTTTTTTTCAAAAATGATTTAAATGGGTACCTAATGAACTCCGAAAAAACAAATTGGATCGTATTTCTGTATGTTCTTCCCTACTGGGAAATAAAAACGAGTCATTTTTTGATCGATTGATAACAGGAAATGAAAAATGGATTCTTTACAATAATTTCATGCGTAAAAATTTTGAAACGCTGTGCCTTAACAGACAATTCAATTCCTACCACATCAAACCGAATATCCATGAAAAAAAGATCATATTTTCTATTTGGTTGAATCGCAAAGGACCTCTACATTTTGAATTGTTGCCTCCTGGCAAAACAATTACAGCCGATCTGTATTGTGAACAATTGACACCATTATCAGCTGAAATACAAAAGAAATATCAGATTTTATCCAACAGAAAGGATATTATTCGACACCACATATTGCAATCAAAACTCTTCGGAAGGTACACGAACTGACATCGCTGCATCGGACTGTTATTTATTTCGTTCTTCGCAAATTTATTTGAACCAGAGATCATTTGGTGATTCGAGCAATGTTAAATCTGATTTTGTGACTTTCTTGTTCTCCAAATCCGAAGAAAGGACTAAATTTTAAAAGAGAAATCTCAGAGTAATATTTGATTTATTAAATAAAACTTGATTTTATCATTTTTAATTCGTTTTTTATGTTTTTTGTTCTTATAATAAAAATATGGATTTTTATATTTGGTTTAGGTTCTATTATATTTATAAAATTAAAATATCTATGAAGAAACACGGTTTGGAAAAGCTATAGATTGAAAAACCAATATGGGTTAAAAAATAAACATGTGTGGAATAAAAAAATTTGGTTGGATCAAAAATGATTATAAGTGATGGAGGAGAAAACAAACATTAAAATCTTAAGTGTGTTAGAAAAATAACTTGAGTTTTAAAAAAAATCTTAGTATTTTTTCTATAAAATTCTTTTAAAAAATGATACTTTTTAAAATAATAATAATCTTACACTCAATCAGAATAAGAACCATTCAAAATTATTTATCATCAGAAAAATTATGTTTATATATTACTAAATATATTCTTAAATGTTATCTTGAGGTGCGGCTACTATCTTAATATTTTTATAATCATTGATTTATACATTTGGATAGTGAGCCTCTTTTGAAATAAAACTTCATTTTATTATTTTAGGTTCGTTTAAGTAACATAAAAATCACAACAGGGCAAATTCCAACATGTCTATTATATGATTTTAAATCAAACAATAATGTACTTATATGACAATTAAACAGAAAAATCTAAATTCCAATTATAATTAATAAGTTATGAGATTATAAATGTTACTTTACTATATAAAAATGAAGCCGATTTCAAAATCTAGAAAGAAACAAAATCTCAAATTCAGAAGAACAGTGAACAATTGGAGAATGTCATAGGAGAATATGTTGAAAATGAAAAAAATAAATCTTTGCACAAGGATCGTTATTCGCAATTTCTGCGAGAAAATGAGTAAAATTTTTGAAGGGAAAATGGTAATAATTAAATTTAGTCCAGAATTGCGAGCCCTGGCCTCTCAATTACGCGAAGCCTATGTAAGCAAAATTCGATTAGCCCAGATCGACGAAAAGGAAAGATTAAAGGCTGAGATAGCGGTTAGTGTTTTCGCCACCAATTTCCTTTTCCTCATAAATGATCATATATTATAAGTAGAGAATGGATGTTCCTTTTGTCCGCGAGATGGAAAGATCTTTGAAAGCTGAACAAGAACAGGAAATAATGGACAAGCTTCTGGAAAACGAAAAGAAATACATATTCCGAAAACAATTAGAACAACAGATGAAAGTTGGACTTAATTTTATTAATTAATTTTAATATTTAATAATTAAGGATAAAATATATTATGATTCAAAAAATGATCCTCGAGAAGAAGACAAAAAGAGAATCGATGCCATAATTAAAGATAATATTGAAAAAGTGAAAGAGTAATCTTTAATCAAATATTAATATATTTGATATTATTAATTAATATATTATGAGGAAAATATATTATTACTTATATATATGTATATATAACTATTTTCTTTTTTGTCATGAAACCTTAATAGAATTTTATAATAATTTATTAACAAATATAAATCCTAATTAAATGAAAATAGCAAAACTAGATTATATTACAAAAAAGAATAATAATAATAATAATACTAATAGTATTTATACAAGAAAAATAACTATTTCTATGTATCTAATGCCGTGAAGCCAGTCGTCATCCAATGTTGTAACATCCGGTAATCTTCTTTAATTAATGCACGTCTTCTGTGGAATAATGTAATTTAATTGCTGAAAACAGTTCTGAAAAGAAAATTCGGAAGAAGAAAACTCCGCTATGCTTAAAACATTAAAGCATATTGAGGGAAAGCTGTAGATAATTTTTTAAACATTCACTAAACATGTTTCTGTAATTAAAAGACATGAAAATGCACGTGTTTTAATTTGCTAATTTAATGCAAGGAGGGTTTAATTACTTTTTAAACTTGGCTTCTGAAGCAACTTGGTTCACAATTAATACAAAAAATGTGTGACATTTTAAAATTGGGTTTCAAACAATAATAATACTAATAAATAATAAAAAATAGTAATAATAATAAAAATGAATAATAAATAAATAAAATAAGAATAATAATAAAAATAAATAATAATAATAATCCTTCTGCATATACCTCTTTAAATAAATCATTGTCTAAATATAATAAGACCTATCTAAATTAGCCTTAAATGTAAACCGAAATTGATTTAAAATTATAAATAATTTCAGAGAACAGCTCAAAGAAAAGGAGAAAAAACTTGAATTGAAAATTGCTTATCTGGAAGCCTTTAAAGCCAGAGAAGAATATCTAATAAAAGAAAAGGAAAGAATCCTAGCCGAGGAAGAAAAGTTGAAGGCAATCAAAGAAAGTTCAGATAGTAGAGATGAAGGCTTAAAACAATTGAAACTTCAAAGAGAACAAAATCTGGCCAAAATTCAAGTAACAGATATGTCAAGACCTTAAAAGTGTGGAAATGTTTATTTAGGCTCAATTAGGCCAACTTTTGGGCCAAAAACAAAGAGATATTGAAGAATTCGAAGCTGCCAGACAGGATGTTGCTATTGCGCAGGCGGAAATGCAAGCCTTTCGACATGAAAAACTCGAACAGGAAAATAAAGAAAAGGCAAAGAAAATGTACATAGCAGAATTAAATAAGCACAAAGATTTATCCAAGGCAGCAGAAGAAGTATAAAGTTGATTAATATTTTTTTAAAGTCATTTAATATAAATAATAAATATAATAATGTGTTCCAGAAGGACCAATATAAACCGAATACAATAATCGAACTAAAAATTAATTAATTAATACCTGAACGATCTTAGAACTTCACCAAATACATTTTGTGCCAAAATAAATCATTTAATTATTAATATAACTATTCTTGTACGTTGGTGGATAATAATGTTCTGTCCAGTTTAAAGAAATAATAAATAAATAAATTTTTTATTCAAATATAACTAATTAATTAAATATTAACCATATTTTTCAATAATCATTTATCATTTTTGGGAGCGTCGTAAATCAATCCTCATAGTATTTTTAGGATTAAGATAAGAAAAATTGAATCACTTTGAGTTGAACCTGGATGGTCTAGATCAGTGGCTCTTAACCCTGGGGTCTGCAAGCATTTTTAAAGCGGTCACCGACTTATGATAGGTGTACAAATAATTACTTGTGAAAAAATTATTGTAATAAATATATTAAAAATAGATTCAATACTGCTGTACTCATAGAGTATGAACCTTTCAAATAGTAGAAATGATAATAATAATAATAATAATAATAATAATAATAATAATAATAATAATAATAAAAAATATAAACTGTTATACTAATTACCTAATTGAATTGATCTACGAGTTGGTTCGTTTGATTCTTTTTTGTGTTCTTTCACTGAAATTGTTTCCACTTATATAGTCGTTCTACTAAGGAATGTTGAAATTGAATATGATAATCGTAGAATATGCAAATTTCTTATTTTCGTCCAGGAATGTTTGAAAAATGATCTGGTTCTTGCAAATTAGATATTACGATTTGACCTGGTATTTGTTTTTGTGATCGTAATTTTTATTTTTGACGCGGACTATCTCTCCGTGCTAGATGCCTTTCTGACTATTTGTTCTATGCCGATTATTTTCTTCTCTGCCGAATTTACTTAGCCTTTGGTGAGATTTTTATTGTGTGTCTTTTACTGTTTTTCTTTTGTTTATATATAAAAATTTTTATTATAATTTCTATTCTTAGAAACGTGTAATTTCTATTTTTAGAAATTCATATAATTTTATTTGTCTAAAATCTATTTTTAGTAACTTATATTATTTTATTTCCATTTTATTCTATTCTTAGTAATTTATATTTTCTATATTTGTTTTTTATATAAATTCTTTGTTTTGTGGTAATAATTTATAATTAAAATTTAATAAATAAAATAATAATAATTATATTTTATTATAATTATTTATTTAATAATTATTATTTAAAAGGGAATTATCTGATTCTCAGCTGTAAACCTTTTACATGAAATAAGAATAAAAATAAAATCACAATGTTTATTAACCAAGAATAAAATAACTGTAAAATCACAATCACTAAAAATTTCAAAATGTTTGCTCAATTACTAAAGTTTCAAGGTTAATTTGGGGATGCTCCACATATACTATATATAATTTCACTTATAACAAAATGTCATTTCAAAAAACCAATTGGATGACTTCACAATCAAAAAGCGCCAATATGCAGATGAATTTATTAACTTTGTATTTACTTAGATTTTTTCGTCAGGCGTTCAAAAGCCGTAATGTGTCATTTGCTGTGAAAATTTATATGCGGAATCGATAAAACCGCATAAATTACTATGACATTTGCAGACAAAACATCAGTAATATGTAAGCCAAGATCCGGACTTCTTTAGGCGTAAAGCTGAAAAGTTAAAGAGATCTCGTTTGGGCAGTGGTGATGCGATTCAAAAACATAATGAAGCTCTCCTTACAATTTCGTACAAAGTTTCTTTAAAACTTACAAAAGCTAAAAAGCCTCATACACTTGCCGAAGAAGATGCGGTGATAAATTTCTAATGACACTGTCCATCGGAGAATAAAAGAAAATTTTCATGTCATCATACCACATGTATTTCTGAAAATCTTCACTATTGATGATAAAATCAAAGTTCAGGAACAGACTTAGTGCAGAAGATGATTTGCGATATGTATTATCCACAACACTTCTCTAAATTGATTTACTTGTGAAATGGAAACAATATTAGCATTTTCATTGGTTTAAATATGGTGATTTATGACTTATTTTTATTAATATTGATTTTCTTTGGGGTCATCAAAACTTCAAAATGGGAGAAAGGGTCGGCATAGAGAAAAAAAGGTAAAAAGATAAAGATGTTATCCAAAGTCATTCAATTTGAATAATCCGATCAGACTTATGCGGTTTTGTATTGTCTTACTGAAATATCACACTATTTCAATTGGTCAAATTTTGACCTTTTCTTCAGGAACCGCTTTTTAACTATCTACTAGTGCACAGTAGTATTTGTGATTTATTGTTATTTATGATAAAAATTTTAAATTAAAAAAAGTAAATAGATTTTTTTATTTCATTTATAAACTGCATTTTAAGAACGATTTTCATAAGAGATGTTTTTGCTTAAAATTTTCATATTAAATTTTCTCTAACGCAAAATTAACATTTATAGGTGAAAAGGAACAGTAATTTTGAAAAGGAAATGAATTTTACATCCGCTATTTTTTGATTATTGTTATTATATAATTTTATTTCACAGGAAACAAAGAAGAAAGAAAGAGAACTTGAAATGGAGATCGAAAGATTAAACAAATTAAAAGATGAAAAACAAAGACTGGAAGACTTAAGAAAACAACAGTTAAAAGAAAAGTTCATTAGTGAATGTCAAGTAACTTTTATGATTTTGAATAGAGAGGATCCCAAATAATATTAATATTTTAGGCAAATATTAAGGAAAAGATGTTAGAGAAAGAGCGATGTCTTGAAGACGAGATCAAATTGGAAAAGTCTTTTGTTGATGATTATACTAATTATAAAAATGATGTCGCTAAAGAGAGAATAACCATGATTAAGGAAATGGCACCTCATCTATATCCAGGGTGTATTCCAAGGGTAATTAAAATTTATTTTTATTCTGAATTTAATTTATTAATAAAAATTCAGGGAATGCTTAGAGAGCAAGATATACAATATTTAGAAGATCCATTGAAAAATTTCCTCCTGAATAAAACATCTTTTCCTGATATGAATATAAATTAAATGATTCATTTTAAGAAAACCCTATAAAACTCGTTATTATTAGTTGTTATAATAAATAAGTCAATACTTATGCCTTCCTTTTATTTTATTTTATCACCTATCCGATTCCCACATATAAGCGTAGAATGTTCTTAACAAAAAAAGTATTTTGAGTATGTCACGAAGACTTCAGATTGAGAATTTAAATTGAACAATCTTATTAAATTAAAATAAAGTTTAATTGAAACAATTTATAAGTCATTTTAAAAATTTGTAATGATGAGTTTTTTAATGAATTACCATTTGTCATTATTATGAATGGTCTATCACCTCACTGATGTCATTATTCAAAGTTACCAACGGTATATGAGGCCGATGATTATAGTGTTGACAGACAATATTCTCGTGGTGGGCATTTATTTTGACACTACGTGTATTACGTTATTTGGCTTGGTCAGTTGCGAGTAGTACATTTTCGAATTAATCGTCTGGCTATATTGTAAGAGATTGTAATTAATTTTACTTTTGGAATCCTACCAACCTGCCGGATAATTTTATGATTTTACTTCTTTTCTTCTTAGTATTATTATGAGGTTGACCATATACAAAATTCGCCAAGCATTTTCGTTTAATTTTTGCTATTATAAAATATTTATTGATTTAAATTTAATTATATGATAAAGCTTTTTTAATCAAGTAATTTGATATATTACTTATTAAAATTGATTTAATTTTGAATTAATAAATCTTTAGAAAATGATAGATCAAAAATATGGAGTGTTGGTTTGCTTATTATACAAATTCAAACAAGATAAAACGCCCACTGAATCATATCGCAATTTAAAGTGTTAAGTATTCGGAGATGATATTCCAGTATCAGAGCTTAAAATCTTAATGACATCAGCATCATCCTCACTTTATGGATAACGGCGCATTAAAAGAAACTATCAGTTGGATCCATGCCAAACTACTCGTGAGGTTGCAGAAAAGTTTGATTGCTTTTATATTAATATTGAAAAACACCTTCATGCAATTAGAAAATTAAACCAAAGCGGAAAATTGGTTTTTTACGAACTTAACAATCACATCAAGACGTCGCAATTAACAGTTGTTGTAATTCTTCGCAAAGCTAAGAACAGCGAATTCTTTGACTTCATTGTAACGTCAGATGAAAATGGAATATCACACAACAATACGACAAGAAATTAACAGTGATTAGATGTTGGCAATCAATCATAACCGATTTGATAGCCAAATATTTGTGTATGGTAGAACAGCAAATTTTTAGTATATTTTGAGCTTTTTGATAAAGGCCAAACGGTTAATCCAGAACTATACATAGGACAACTCAACGGTGTGGGCCAGGAGCTCCGCTGTCAAGCTATAGATATCTCCAAAGTAAAATTTCTCCATGAAAACGCTGGCCAACACATTGCAGAGGTCACCAAGAAAAAAAGCTTGCTAATGATTCCAAGAAATATTCCAAAAAGAATTTAAAACTTAAAATTAAAAATACAGTGTGACTATAGCGATATCAGCCACTAATGAATAATTGATTTAGAATTTTATCGCTGACTCCCAAAGCTTTGTGGATCTCTCAGAACTCTCTCTTGAAGAAAAAACAAAAATAGCTTTTATGTTTTCTATTCTTAAAACTTCTGTTTCTTAAAAATTTGATATTTTGTAGACGCTCTCTAACAATCAATCAATATCAATCAATAATGGTTACAAATTGTTTTTCGTGATTCACACAATCACTAATAATAATAATAAAATGAATAATGATAATGTAAATAATAATAATAATAATAATAATAATAATAATAATAATAATAATAATAATAATAATAATAATAATAATAA
>JBBMKC010201718.1:0-14005 GCA_037834085.1 Bipalium vagum | reverse complement strand
TTTTCAACGCTAATTCAATTAAAAAGCAAAACAAGAAACAGATTGGGCGTTGAAGATGACATTAGATTGGCATTAACAAAAACACAGCCACCAATCACTAATCTGGTTAATCAATTACAAGCTCATCCGTCACATTAAATATGACTTTTGAAATGTGTGGAATAAATTTTGTATTTTATCACTTTATTTATGCTCGGATGATTGTATTTGTAATTTTTTAATTAAATTTTTAAATATTAAAGGATGTTTTTTTGTATTTGGGTCGCGTTCAATTAGTCCCTTCAAATGGGGTCGCGATTCAAAAAAGTTTGAGAACCACTGAATTATATCAAAAGATTTTATATCAATAAAAGTATAACATTTGTTTAAATATTACAAAAATTCAAATATGGATGAAATACACCTAAGATTTATGTTTTTGAATTCTAAAGAAGCCATAGGACTCCAGAGTTCAACCGAAATGTCAATTTTGGGTGAATGTGCATTGAGTACAAAGAACAGTCAATGGGAGTATTATGTCTATGGTTTTAAAGATTTCGAGATTCATATCAGAGCTTTCCTATTTGAAGAAGAAATGTGGCGTTACGTTAAATCCATGCAAATAAATAAATAAAGACATTGCAGAAGACTTCTATGTCAGTCACTTAATAATTCTACGTCACAAAAAGTAGATGGGCAAGATGAAGAAGCTTGAAAAATCGGTGCCTCATTATTTAAACTGAATGAAAATAACTATACCAGTGATCCTTCATTAGAACACGTTATATTTGACAGAATAGGTTGAAAACTTATATGAAACGCAATTTGAAAAATCTTTGTAATAGTCATGAAATTTAATAATATAATCTGCAAAACATTATGTACTTATTCCTCAAATTATTGAAATATTACAAAAATTAAATCTACGTTGTTAGATGAAAAATATGAAAATCAAAATAATTATTTAATGTAAAAAATTGTATGTAAAAAACTAATTAGTATTACAAAAATGAGGCAATATAACTTTTTTAAATTAAAAAAATGATATTCTTATATTGAAAATTATTTAAAAGATTTAATTTTAATTAAAAATACAACGATTTGTTTTTCTTTTATGTTTGAAGTTTAAAAATATTAATAAATTTGTCAAAAATAATTATCGTAAATTAAGTGTATCTTTTATAATCACAAGAGTAATATTTGACATAATAAATATAATTAAAATATTACTTCCAATTTTTAAATGGAAATATTTTTTTCTTTAAACTATAAATAAAAAATATTTAATAAATGATGTAGTAGCAATCAATTAAGAGACAACCAAGAGAGAAGAATGGTTAATACATAAGATAGTCAGAGATGAACAAATAAGAATAATAATGAGATTATACAGGGGATTATAATAAGGGATAATAATATTTTTTTTATTAATTAATAATTAAAAATTTATTTTAAAATTAAATTTTAGATACTTAATTAATATGGCAGTGATTCTGTTCAAATGTTTCAAACGGAAAATCGTCGGCCTATGTTACTTAGTAAAACAACAATAATACGGTGAAAATACAGTAGAATAACACACACACACACACTATACATATGTATCGACTTACATGATGAGGAATAAAATAAAATTAAAACTGTAGTCTATATTCTTAATCTATCTGTTAGTCCTATTTAAGTATTAAACTAAAATTTTAATAAATTTTCATACTTGACAATCCAATATTTTCAAGAAACTTGGCTTACTACTATCAATTTTATGAAAAGTCCAATTGGTCGGCATAATTTTTTGTAGATGATCAAAGAAAATATTGTATCTGAAAAACAGCTTCTAGAGAAAGATTTCCGAGTTTGATATAAGCGACATCGGAACGTGGAAAACTAAAAAAATATTTGAGGACAATAAAGTGAAAAATCAATTTAGCAAAAAGATATACAAACTGAGGATGAATAAACTGATTCACTAAATGTAACTCAAGCAATTTGAAATCCCTTAAATGATATTCAGACAGGTGGAAAAGACTAATTTTTCTGTTCAACTATATGTTTTTCCCCAATGGTTTGATGATTTCATAAAAATTTACAACACGCTCTTGAAGCATATGTTGTTTGGACCTCATTTTTTGTAAAAAAGTTTATGAAAACATTTTTTAAAAAAATAATATATAGTCATCATAGGAATGATAAATGATGTTTATAATATCTTTCTATAAAATACTATTTATAAATTTTGCATTTGAAATTAGTACAGATTTCTCGTTATCACCCGTTACAAGATAAAATATTGATTTTCAATATTTTATAGATAACCTGATGCTCATGTGATTGGGAAATCTTTTTAAACGATGAATCTTATCACTTATTATTGTTGAATAATTTATTTTTAAATATATTTTTATTAACCAATAATATATAAATATATTGCTACGCTTGAATGAATTTTTAACTTTTCCCTAATGGAATTATTTAAAAATAAAAGTTGGGAATAACATTTGACATTTTTCATAATTAATAGTAGAAGTATAATATAATATGGTTTTTAATTTGATCCTGGATTTTGTAATGGCACAAAAATTGTGAGAATGTTTTTAATTTGAAGACTTTTCACTGAATTTCCACTTTTACTAAGGAGACTCCTCACAATAGCGATTATTGTCGAAATGGGATTGCTTTCATAAAATATTCATAGGTTTTGCTTTGAAAGAAAAAAGATATTAAGAAATAATCATAAAGAGATATTCTTCCGTATCTCTCGAAAAATAAATAAAATAAAATATCACTGTTTATTTCACATTTGACAAAATTTTCACGTTTCACTAATATTATTATCTTAAGTACACCATAAATTGGAAAAATAGGTTGATTATTGATACTTTTTTTATTATTTTTTTCAACAGAAATTATAAAATTATCCAGAAATGATTATCATACAGGGTGTTTCAAAAATATATAATATATAATATGTGTTTAAAGTATAGATAATCAACTAATTCACAACCGATTTTTTTTCTTTTTCCAGATATTTATATAATATTTATATTTTCCCTATGATTTATCTGCAATAATATATAAAAATGATTCGTGTTCATAGGCAAATTGATTAATTTCTATTTGTTTAAACGTGGATACATATTATGAAACACGCTGTATATTAAGTAAAATTATAAGTACATTTATTATTTATAATATTAACCACAGTGGTTTTATCAATTGTATATAAACGAAAAATATTCTATTATATTTCTAGAAATATAATACATAGGGGGTTTTAATTTGAATTTCATTATATTTTATTAACTAGGTATCAATAAACAGCTAGAATTTAAATTATTCAAAACGTGGGCTTCAAGACAAGAGGTCATCAAGTACTTTCATGTTTCAGAAGATGGGTATATAGAAACACTTCAATCTCTCGATCGAGAGACTTCGGACTCGTATATTCTTGAGGTTGGAGTTCGTGACAAAGGTCAGCATCCTCTTGCAACTTCGATTAATATAACCGTAACGGTTCTCGATGTTAATGACAATAAACCACAGTGGATTTATCCTAATCCTATAAATTCAGAATATAATATAACAAGACATTTAAATAAAAATGATATAATTATGACTGTGAAAGCCTTTGATACAGATGCTGGAGAAAATGGTAGAGTTATATATAGCTTGCTCAATGCAGATGCGAAAGACCCCGTGTTTATATTGGATGATAATACTGGAGAAATAAGATTGGTAAAAGAAATGGATGTAGATAGAATAGAACTATCTCTCCTCGCCAGTGATTGTGGTACAACGCCTAAAGTATCAACCCTTAAATTAGTGATCAATAATCATTTTCGTACCTCTTCTTCTCCAAGCATCATTGTCATTATTATATTGATATCTGTAACAGGATTCATTTCCATTGTTCTTGTTATCAGTATCATCTGCTTTCGAAAAAGACCAATGGCAGCGGCTGTTAAATATAGTTGCCCAAATAATATTTATTTATCAAAAACAAATGTGGCTGAATGGACCTTTCAAGACAATAGTATTTACAAGCAACAACCTACTGTACAGATAAGAAACGATATTCCTATGCCGCATCATGTTGCAGTGAGGCTTTTTTGTATTAATTTATCAGATTTAATATTGAAAATAGTCATCAAGAACATCGTATGAACCCATTGATGCTGAAGAGAGTGGTGATTCAGGAAAGGGACCGAGTGAAGACATAAGAAATGGCTTGTATATAGGCAAGTTACAATGAAAAATAATAATATTTTTTATTTAATTTATTTTACAGAACTTTTTATCTTATATGAACAAATTTTAATAATTTATTTTCAAATATAAATATAATAATAATAATAATAATAATAATAATAATAATAATAATATAAAAATATGAAATTCCGATAATTGACTCTTTCAATTATATTATTTTTATTTTATATAATTTTTAAAAAGTTTATCTAAACCTAAAATTTATTTTTTCACTAAGCCATCATTATTTCTAATGTAACTCAAAACGTCTTGATAAATCAATAATTTTTTTGAAAATAGTCTCTTGATGTATTAATAAAATAAATAAAATATTTATCAAATTATTTTACGTTTGCAATGAAAATCACGGATAAATGATAAATATAACAATGAAAAATACTTAAAGATGTGACTACACCAGAAATGGTCGCTAAAATGCACAATTTCGTTTTGGAAGATAGTCGAGTAAAAGTTCGTTAGACAGTTAACATTGTAAAGGTCTCATATGAATTATTTGAGAAAGAAAAAAGTGCTTTTCCATGATGACAACGCACCTACTTGCCGATACTGGAAAACTGAACAAACATTGTATGAATTGTGGTATGATTTGTTTCAACATCCCACAAATTCAGCAGATTTAGACTCGTCTGATTGATTTTTGTTTCCAGATTTCATAAAAGAGGTTTCGGTCAAACGACTACGTTTTAAGAAGCTTATTAAAAAAAAATTCATACTTAGATAGCTTATTTATTAATCCCCTTCGTACAAAAATCATTTTATCGGAATCCCTTTAAGTTTTACTATGATCTTAAGGAAAAGCTTAATAATTTTTAACAATATTTTCTAAGGAAAACCACAATATAGTAATATTAAAACAGTAAAAAAAATAAAATAACATTTAGAGACAAGTACTTTTGGTAACTTACAATTAACTTGTTTAATTTAGATAAATAATTATTCATAATTATAATATTAAGTAAAATATTATTAATTAATAATCATAAAGAGAATTAAATAAACAAAATAATAATCAGTTACCATATTAATTGAGTAATTATCTTTTAAAAGACAATTCAATTATCTAAAAATATAAAATAACGACAAACATGCGTAATATTTCAAATAAACATGGATATCCATTAAAACAATCAAATACATTACGAGATGAAAATTAATAACGAAATAATATCGATAGCAACAAAATAATTAATTTACCAATAATTACCAAGGTACAATATTATAATTCATATTAAAGAAAATAAATGTGAAAATTATCCTAACAATGGAGAAATTGTAGAGAAATTAACTTAAGATTATAGTAAATGAGAACTGAGGATTCATTAATGAATTATTAATTGTTTTGTTTCAATTTATTCATTTTTATTTTGTGTCCGATGAATCAGTTGAAGGATATCGTTTTAATGCATTTCATTTCCATATATAATATTTTACAAATCCTGTCTATAGTAGAGGTTTTGCGATTCAGGGAATCTAGACACCAATGACTGATAGTAATAACCTATTTTAATATTATATCATTTAATATTATTATCTTTGATTTTTCTATTGTTATTATTATACCTATTGTTAATATTATTGTTAATGTTATTGTTAATATTATTGTTATTATTATTTTTTTTTTATTATTATTTTTATGATTATGATTATTATTATTATTATTATTATTATTATTATTATTATTATTATTATTATTATTTTCAGTACTAATAGTATGTTAATATTTATTTTCTACTAACTACCTAAAACACCAATCCAGTTAAACTTCGACAACAATATATCTTTCTAATGTTAGTTCGAATAAAAACTCTAAATCAATTTCTAAGAAAATCAAAAGCATAAATTTAATATTATTAATTATCAATATCATATAACAAAGAAATTTGAAGAATTTATCAAAGAAAAGTTTAACTTAAAAATAAACCCTTAAAGAGCATCATTTTAAATTAGTCAATTTATTATTTCTTTGAACAGACTAAGGAATGATGATCAAAACTTGTGTACAACTTTACTAGGATAAATACGTAGGATATGATTTAATTGATTATTAATATATTATTAATTATTAAGTATACATTAAATTATTAATATAAATATAAATATAAATTGTTAATTATAAATATAAATTATTAAATATAAGTATAAATTATTAAATATAAATATAAATTATTTCATAAAAAAATAAATTATTATATCATTAAACATTAAAAAAATTGTTTTACTTTAATCATTATTTAGAGGGTAATAAACAAAACCTGTGAGTTTAATCTGATCAAAAAACCTTAATTGTAAAAAACGATTTCGTACTTTTGTTTTTTGTAATTTAACTAAAGTTTATTTTATAATGAATAATTAAAATTTGTGTAAAATATAATATCATAATTTCAACAAGATTGAACATATTCTGACTCTTAGAAAAAGTATTATGTAATCTCACAGTATTCTTGTTTGAATAAGCTAAAGAAGCAGTATTATTATTATTTTTTTTTATTAATATTATTATAATTATAATTATTATTATTACTATTATTACTATTTTATTTTATTATTATTATTATTATTATTATTATTATTATTATTATTATTATTATTATTATTATTATTATTACTTATATTTTATCAAATTTATAATTTTAAAGTTTTAGAGAACTGAGATATTCACATTTTTATTGTAAAATTTTATGAAATCTAATTATAATGGAAACCAGAAAACCAATATTTAACATTGTTTTACTAAATGTGGTATATCTTTTAATTTTGAATCAATGTAATTATTGTTTTTATTTATTACAATTCCGATGAGAAATATAAATAATTGTTATAATAATAACCTCATTGATAATAAATACGATACTTAAATATAAACTATATCGAGAATAGAATGTTGGTTCGCCTACGAGATGAAATAAAATTGTTTTGCAGGAAATCTGAGATTTGATAATATTCAATTCCCGGCAATAAAATAATAACGAAAAAATCGTTTCAGTTGGAATACCTTAGAAAATAAGATAAATAGATTTTCTGATTAAAAAAAATTGGCAAGAAAAACATATACTTTTTAAGCTGGCTTGTTTTATTACAAGCAATTTTCCAGTTCTGCATTTTTTCTCTTCAAACAGATATCAATCAAAAGTTCAGCTTATCAATTGGTTTTTATTCATCCAGTGAATTCTTGTGAGATTTTGTTTCCGTTGAGAAACTCGTTGGGTTATGACCTCAGCGTGGAACAGTTTTTTCCATGTAGGGTGACCTTAATGGTTGAACTGTTTACACTTTTACACTATTAAGGTCATATAACATTTTTTAATGGACAAATAATCTATCATATCTTTACATGTGATTTCCACCGAATGTGATGGAAAGTTCGATACAAACTGTCTAATGTTAGAGGACTGTCATTTATATGAATCATGTATACATATATTCTCTCATTCCGTTACCAGTGTTGATAATCGCTCATTTTTCCAAAATTTTATTGATTTCAGATTTTAAATATCCTAATGCCCTGAGGCATTGGTAAATTATTGGAATCCATAGCCCTTCGGTTAAACGAAAACTTTTCATTGAAAACAGTTTATAAACTCTTGTTAAAAAATCTTTCTAATTATGCTTTTTGGAGAACATTCAATTACCTTCAATAATCTGTAAAAAAACTTTCATCCAAGATTTTTTCGATGGAACAATGCCTTCGTGGTGATATCTTTTATTAATTTATTAAATCTTTATCTAAAATTTTCCCATATTTGAAAATATATATATTTATGTATTGGATGTACTAGTACGATTCCCGCTTTTTTTAAATAATCACAACATTTACATCCCACCAGATACACAGCATCACCTTAGACCCATGGATATTCTGTTTCGGCGTTGTGTACTCGGTTCACCAGGCCTTACTCAAGATGATTTGCGTTTTGAGTTGTCATATTGAATCAATGTCTCGTCTCCTGTCACAATTCTATGCAAAAAACCTTTTCTCTGTTGTCTCTGAAGATGGATATTACAAATTGTAAGTCGCCTTTCAATATCTCTTTTCGTCAATCTAAGTGATTCACATTTCGATAATTTTATGATTATCACCATACTTCTCAGACGTTGGGAAATACATCCATGGATCACATTTAACACAATTGAAAGTCGGTTTGCGTTTGACATAGATCTTTGCGTAGTAATTGTGACAATTCTTCCTCTTCAAACACTTTTTGTGGTCCACCACGCTCTTTGTCTATGATGTTGTAATTTTCATTCCTGAATCGGTAAAACAATTCTTTGCATGTCGTAGAGGAAGGAGCATATTTGTGGTAAACATCTAACAACAAGAGGTGTATTTTTGCACAGATTTTCTTTGCAAAAAAGTAATACAACATTACTTCTTGCAAATGAAGTTTATTTGAAACCAAATTGACCATTTTGAATTTTGTATTATTTAAACAATACTTTTTAAAATAATGTTATACGGTTTTATTGAATTATTGATAAATATTGCCGCACTAAGAAAATGTATATTTTTTGTAATCAAAGTTATTAATATTTATATATAAGTAATATAACAATATATCCATCCTATTAATACATATTTACGAAAAAAAATATAATGAAAAAAAATTTTTTAAAAAGTAAAAATTAAATAAAAAAATACCAATAATTATAATATATAATAATAATAATAATTTTAAAAAGACGTATATCATAACAAAAATACATTTTGAATTATTTTTCGATTGTTAATATTTAGTTGAACTTTCATTGGAATAATTCACTTCATAAATTCCATTTGGCATAGAGTTTACCAGTGCTCGCAGTACGCTGTTCTTGATTTCTTCCAAACAGCGAATTACCTCTCGTTCCAGCTCTGAAATTGATTCACATTGTTTCCCATTAGCATATATCCGATATGCTAGTATCCCCCAAAGGTTTTCTATGGGATTCAGGTCTAGTGAATAGTGCGGCCATGATATAACATCGATATTTCTGTCTTGTATCCATTGCGAATTGGAACGTGCAACATGGTATCGACTATTATCCTGTTGGAAAATTGGTTTGTCTCCGCCAAAATCATTCATAAAGGGAAGTAAATGTTCTCCTAAAAGCATTTGATAATCAAATTTATTTAGCCTGCCGGTAATAATCGCGAGAGTCGACTCCTCGTGGTAATTGAAACAACACCAAATCAACAAGAAATCTCCTCCAGTGTGTCTATTCGAAAAAGATATCTCCTCCTTCCGCAAATCGTACCAATAATATACGTAACCGTCAGGTCTACCAAAATTAAACTTCTTCTCGTCACTCCAGATGACCTTTTCCCGTTCGCTGACCCACAAAATTTTCTCTTTAGCCCAGCAGACATGATTGATTTTATATTGTCGCTTCAAAGGGGGTTTTACCAACATCTTCTTATACCGGATCGTCCCAGATTTATTTAAAATCTTTCTAATATTCTCTACGGGCCAATTTAGGTTGAATAACGTTTTTATTTTTGCACAGGATATGTTTTGATTGCTGGCATTCCTAATAATGGAACGCTTCGTTGTTGCGAAAATCTTCGCTTTAGGACCCCTTATCTTTTTTTCTTTATTTTTATTCTTCAAAAAGTATCTTATACTACTTTCATTCTTCCCTAACTTAGTGCCGATCTATCTGTTCGATTTTCCAGCGTTTTGGTTGACATAGATTTTTTTACTTATCTTACTAAATAAATAATTTTATAAAATATTAGTATTCGAAAGACAGAAGTACTTACATTTAATATTTAATCTTCAAAAGTTTAATTTATATAATTAGATTTAAATAATTTCACTTTTAAATTAGTGCGGCAATAATTATTTGGAATTAATTATCTGATATATTATATATAACAAATCAGTTTTATAGTTGATTAGTTAGCCAAAAGTTATTTTAAAATTTTACAAATATTTCATGCATAATACAATAATCAAAAAATTTATTTCAATTTAAATTAGTTAGGATTTATTAAATTTTCAAGGTGCGACAATAAATAGTTGGAGCACTGTATATGAAACCAATTTAATTTATTCGTTGAACCACATATTTAACTCATTTTTGTAAAAGCAGGGATGATACTAAAACACCAAATAAATGAACCTTTGTACTGAAAATTTATAACAATAAAGAAATAAATGAAGACAATTATAATGATAAATAAATTAATAAGTTAATTAAAGTAAAATAAAAATTAATTAAATTTCATAAATCAAACAACACAGAAAATATATTCCAATTTAATATTTAGAGAATTTAATTAATTAATTAATTTATGTGGTTATTATTAAGACTTGAAAATCAATTATTTCAATATCGATTTCGTTAATATAATAAATTACAATAATAATATTGTATTGTTTATTACCATCTTAAACAATATAATAAATATATATTATGATTGACATCAACATTCTAAACATCGTGATAAAACAAAAAATTTTAAATAAAATTATATAATTTTGAAAAATAAAAAAAATCAATAAATTCCTCTTGCACAATTATTATTGTTTATCAATCATGAAATAAACGCGGAAAACCCAACGTTTATGTAAACTGTAAACGATTAAGACGAAAACAGGAATTAATTTGTCGAAAAGGATAATTAATAACGAAGAAATGTATGATGACATTTATTGGAATCCCGAAACTCTGGTTGACATCAGGCATCAGCTGACGGCCTGTTCGTTATCGTCGAGCGATTCATAATCATCATTCCAGGCTTACGTTAAGAGAGTCTTGAATAACTATTATGTATGGTGATTACGATGACATTTATTATATGTTAGTTTCGTTATGGTTGAAATTGTGTTCAGTAAAACAAATAATATTGGATTTCTGCAATGCCTTTTAAAATCAGTTTAGTTCAGAATAAACATTTGATCATTTATCAGTATCCTTTTCAATAGTAATAAATATATATTATTTATATATTTCTTCATGTGCAGCATTCATTGGTCTATGGTGCTATCATTGTAATTATCCATTCCATGAAAAACAAATTATGAAGACAAACATTAAATAATGATTATTAATTTTAATTTATGTAACCAATGAATAGTCAATGTAAAAGAAAAATGATTTTATAATACGTTTTTTTATTTATAATTTGATGCCGAGACAGAAATAAGAAACTGTTCCATTTATGAGGGACGGGGCTAATTAATATAATTCCTATTCATAGTATACTTAAAGGATAAAAAGTAGAGAGAATTGCAATATTTCTAACAATATTTTATTTCAAATCCTTAGCAATTAACTACGATTCACATAAATACCATCAATTAAAAATTTTATTTTCCTCTGAAACCTTATTCACAAAGAAAAACATGAAATAAAATTTTATTGTAAAATATTTATGGAAAAATGTTCAATTTTTGTTTAAAATAAGCAATATTTCGGTATAAATATTAAATTAAAATAAGCAATAACGTTATTTATATTTTTAATAAAGTAAAAATATATTTTTGAAATACCTGAATATCTAATATAAGTTTATATACGTTTAGAAGTGTTATTTGTTTAAATAAACAGTTTTAGAAGGCGCGATAAATGAAATGGTCATATTTAAATTTCAGTCATTTTTGTAATGTTTTTATTTGATATTCGGAAATCGGTATCGAAAGTGAATCAATTTCTTGAGAAAACATTTGCTGATGATGCACCATCATTATCAAATTTTAAACTCTGGTTTACCAGATTTAAATCAGTCAATCTCAATTTGAATGTTAATGAAGGACAATATCAACCAAAAATATTTGAAGATAGTGAATTTCAAGATTTGTTGAATGAATACTGATTCACACAGAGAAACAATTGACCGTGGGAATAATCACACATAAATCAAAAATTTCCAAGCGGCTACATGATCTAGAAAAAGTTCAAAATTCCAGCATAATTTCACTAACAGTTCTCTCTGTAATCGCTTAGGTTTGGCAACATCTTATTGCCGGACAGAGAAAAAAAATTGTGGCGAAATGTTACGACAATGAAAAATTGATTTATTTCCATAATCTTATTTTTGAAAGACCATATGGTGTAACTCAAGACAGGCATCAACTTCAAGTGTAAAGCGCAATACTTATAAGAAACATATGCTTTGAGAATATGGAAGTGTTGCTTACCATTTTTCAAAATTGTGTCAAATTTCGTTCATTCTAAAGAAAATTCATTATATCACCGCGGAATATCGATGTTATTAGATTTGTAAGAGACATTAATTCTTAAAGATGGAAAATACTTTGATTGGTTTTAATCTATCTATTTTTCATAAAGGAAATATGAAAAGTTATTTGAAACGTCTAAAATTAATGCACTATCATAATATATGTTGTGAAGTCTCTCTGACTGTACAATAGACAAAAATCAAATAATTTCTAATGCTTTGTGTGCATGTCAAAGAAAGTGTAATTTTTATTTTATTTGTAAACAGTAAAACCTGGAAATTATTGAAGGTCAACCCTTTTCTTCGACATTTTAGATATCTATACTGATCGTCATAATTTTTCTAACACTACATAATTATTTACATTCATGTTAAATAATTTTATTAAAGTATAATCTCTATGTCAAGTGTATTGTATATTACTTCAAAGTATAATAGAAATATTGTTTAAATAATATATATTAAGTTTTGGTTGAAATATACATTTTTTAATAAATCATAATTTTTAAAAAAGTTAGTTATTATGCATTTAATAATATTTAATTAAACGAAATGCAGTCATTTAATATTTGTACATTATATGTTTTAAAATTTTAGTAATTAAATGAAAAGTTTGTCTGAAAAAACACAAGCCTTGGCTTTGAAAGAAGACGGTTTCAGTTACGGTCAAATTGCGACAATTATGAAGATATCAAGAAATTCCGCAATTAATTTATGTACCTATATAAAGAAGGATGTCTGCAAAAAAAAGTTACAATAAGTAAAAGAGAAAAATTACTTATTAAAAGAACAATAGGCAAATTAAAAGAAAGCAAGAAGAAGGTAAATGCAACAAAATTGAAAAATGAATGTGATTTGAGTATTTCTGTTTCAACTATTCATGGTCACATGAAAAGAATTGGAATGAGGTATACAAAAAATATCACCAATGATTTATTTAAGTAAGAAGCACAAGGAAGACCGATTAGCGAAAGTAAGTACCTGGGTTAGTGAAAATCATCTATGGGAAAAAACTGTTTTCGCGGACGAAAAACGATTTAGTTTAGATGGCCCTGATGATTGGCGAAAATTTATTTCAAAAAATGAATGTATAAGTCGACATCGCAGACAATGCAGGGCTGGTGGTATTATGGTTTGGATGATGACATAGCTTACTGTCCTATTATGTTATCAAAAGTAAATTTAATTCAAATTCATATATAGAGCTGCTAAGGACAAGTACTGTGCCGATTTTAAAATTAAATTTTGGTACAGATTTTTGGCTACAAGAGGACAATTCCCCTGTTCACAAATCCGCCAAAGTCAAAGAATTTATGAAATCTAGTGGTATGAATATTTTAATTTGGCCAGCTAAAAGTCCGGATTTGAACCTTGCTGAGAACATTTGGAAATTAATTTCAGATCAGGTCTGCGATGGTCCACAATTTCAAAATATCAAAGAATTATCAGCAAAACTGAAACATGTTGTGTATGACATTAATCAATATCAATTCGCAAAAAACACAGGTTTGAATAGAAGACATTTATGTACAGTTTTATTAAAAAGAGGTTCCTTATGTAACAAATAATATGTTCTTAATAAATATTAGGTGTTTTAAA
>JBBMKC010201717.1:0-24354 GCA_037834085.1 Bipalium vagum | reverse complement strand
AAGGTTCGGGCGAGTTGATCCACTAGGCCTTGGTTGAGCCGGATGTTCACCAGGTTTCGTTGGTCGTAGTCTCCACACATTTAAATAAAATCAGAGTCACATCAATCAAGCTTCTAATAATTTGAGCGTTTAGGGTTTTCTACCCGTAAAAAATATTTTTTCAAAAATTCCTTTTTATTTGACCGTTGACAGTAAACAATTGGTTCAAATGGTAAATTTTTCACTGAATAAATTTTTGTCTTATGTACAAAATTTAATTTATTTGGTGAGTCAGAAAGTAATCTCGTTTTTATCTCAAAATTTTATTTTACAAATTTTTACATTTGAATGTATTATAAATCAATCACATAATCGCCATTATTTTTTACTATAGCCTGCCACTTGTCAACCAAGCATTTCATCCCTATTTCAAAGAACGAGGAAGATTTAGAGTCAATAAATGATTGGATCTCCTTTTTGATCTGATCTTCATTTAGAAATCTTTTTCCAGACAAGAAGTGCTGCAAAGATCTGAAGAGATAAAAATCTGTTGGATCAATGTCTGGGCTATATGGTGGGTGAGCCATAACTTCCCATCCGAAGTCTTTCATTTTTTATGTGATCTTCGAGGTGTGTGGCTTGGCATTGTCCTGTTGAATAAAGCTGAGCGAATTTTAATCAAGTTTTCATTTAATTTGTCCAATTGATCTGTTGCATTAATTGTCTGATTTGATTCGAGCAATTCCCAATAGATTACCCCATGACAATCCCACCAAATGCAAAGCATAGCTTTTTTAAGATGAAGACCTGGTTTTGGTGTTGGAATCGAGGTTTCACCTGGAAATAATCATTGCTTTTGTCTTTTATGATTGTGGTACTAAATTGACTTTTCGTCCCACGTGACAATACTTTGAAGAAACGGATCACCGTTGTTATTTAGAATCAGTGATTGACAAACAGATAGTCTAACAGCTTCATTTTTTCGGTCAATTCATGGGGTATCCAGACAGTAGCCTTATATGACTTTCCAATCATATGTAAGCTTTTTAAACTATTAAGTTATCAGTAAGAATTGTACATAAGTTGTCTATCCAGTATGATAGAAGAGTGTCGATGCTTTTATATTTGAACATTGGTATTCTGTGCTTTGTATTAAATTCGGAATTTTCTAAAATTTTGCGTTTATTCTTTAGAATTTAATTTATTGTTTGTATTAAAATTTCAATGAACAGATATTTCCAACTTTATTATCAGATATTGTATTATTGTTGTAATATCTTGAAATTTCAATTTTTGATAATTCTACGTTTCCTTTTATTATTCATTATCTAAATTTTAAATAAATTAAAACCTCTATAAAATAAAAACTCGAAATATTTTATATATAATTATGTAAATTATGTTATTATTGTTAAAATTTATTGACAAATTATAGAAATTTTAAAAATAAAGGTCTATAAACTGGTGGTTTACAGAGAGCAGAAGAATACAGCGATGGGGATTTAGAGGTTATACTGTACCTTAATAGTATATAAATTTGTAAATTTCCAACAGTAAAGCTAGAAAATTAAATTCGAAAATTAACCTAAAATTTGGAGACCTCACAATCTTACTTTTTTGTTTTTTCATTTTTATCATTTACCATTTACACGGTACTTAAATTTTTAAGCATTATAATAAAAAATCCAAATTAACATTAAGCTTAAACATGCAAAATTAAAATCAACTGTCCCTTAATCTTATTTATCATTTTATGCACAAATTGAATTATTATATAAAATTGAAGAATCAAAACAAATAGAAATACTCGAGACCTGAATTTATAAATCATTTTGGAACTACATTCTCCATTAATAATTTAATTACAATATAAAATTGATGTATTGGTATATATAGGTATATTCAATTTTAAAGTAGGTAACATACAATTTAAAAATTTTCATTTCCTCTACTTTTCGTAAGTTTACATACCTACATAATGCACATGAACATATAAATGTTTAATGTTTATTGCTAAAATTAAATTACATTTCGCGAATATTTAACTCAAAACCATTTATAAATGAACAGTGCTTTATTTTAAATTACTTACCAACATTTTCTAACTGGTTTAGTTTCTATTAACAGTTACTTATAATTTGTAGTTTTTAAATTTTTATTCGATTCAAATAATTCGGTATAAGAATATAAAAATATATTTGTTATAAATATATAAACACTTCTATACAATTCTATGAAATATATTTGATTCTACGAAATTTTGAATTCACTTTGTCGTAAAATCTATATAAAAGTATTTCAACACTTTGTTCAATTCTATTATACAAAAATAAATAGATGAAGTGTTTTAAAATTCCTTTATCATTCCACTATCTGAATTATTAAATCTATCTCTAGAAAAACTAATATATCAAAAATACAAAAACCCGATAAACTGTTAAAATATATTAAATCTAGATCGACTAATTAATAAAGCGGCTCCAAACCCGATTAAAGTGAACGGAGTTCCTATCATCAATACTGCCAGTGCACGCAATGCAAAATTACGGTTCCCCCCCGACAAATACTTTCGGTTTTTTAAATGCATAATACCTGCGGGCTGGTCGTAACCGGTGGTAACCTCATCATCCCCCCCAATCCAGAACCGATGATCGAGCAGCTCTTGCTCATTGGCAAGACTCGTCCACTGTCGACATCGTTTCTTGCGTTCCCCTGGAACCATGAGACACGGAAACCCTTCTTTTATCGGACCCTGCAGTCCCGACGGATCGAGATTGGCACCAATGGCGGCGACTAAAGCACCACCCAAAATCACAGCCTCCGACATGGCCAACCGCTCAACCTTGAGCCCCGTGTGATCGGCCATGATTTGACAAAAGGAATCGGCACGATCTAGTCCTCGACCACCAACACTCAAAATATCATATGGTTTGCTGACAACGTGGGCTACTGTTGACAGGAATTGCGAAACTTCAACGGCAACGGCTTCTAAAGCAGCTCGGACAACATGGCCCGGTCGTGATGTCGTCAGGTTCAATCCCCACAAATTCACGTGCCGATATTGGCATCGGTCTATGGAACTATGGAACGCTCCCGTTGTCGGAATGAAGAAACACCCATCGGAATCTGAGACGGAGTTGACAACACTATCCAAATCATCGGGATTTGATGAGACACGCAGACATTCCCGGAACCATGACAACAAGTTTTGGCTGTTGTAAAGAGTAGCCTGGAACACAGCCACAGTGAAAAATGATATTGGTCTTTAATATCATTTATTACTGGTTTATTATCATTATTATCATTTTATTATTATTATTATTATTATTATTATTATTATTATTATTATTATTATTATTATTAAACTATTTTTATCATACTTCGAGAGAATATATGACATTGGCTTTTGGTCCCAACTGATATGAGACAGTGCTCAAAACGTAACCTACGCTTTTTAGCAAATATCGGTAAAACTGAACCTCATCGCCAACTGTGATCGTAACGTGACTGGAACCCAACTCAGGATCAACATGTACTCCTACAGAACCTGGCTTGGTGCTCTGATGTCCAATAACACTAGCTTTGATGTCGCAAATGACTCCCGTGATTGCTAAGCCACCCATTCCAGTCGGTGATTGAAAATCGATAGTCCCAAAGATTTCCGAACAACTTTTGATGTCTGGCAGCACTGAAAGATCGATACCGATGAATTTACAGATCGATGAGTCCCAGGAGCACCGATGCAAATTCATGAGCATCGTATAGCTGGCATTTGTCAAATCGATTGAATATGACTTTCCACCAGTCAGTTTCCAAAGCAGCCATGAGTCCAGAGTGCCAAGGCACAATTCACCGTCGCGCAGAGCATCACGAACGCTACCAATGTTGTCCAACAACCACCGAAACTTAACTCCTGCCCATTTTGTGCTAATTGGCAATCCACAAAGATGCTGGAACAAGAATCATTACATTAAAACAACATAAGAAATGCACTTGAAAGTTAGTCCTGGACTTTCTCCAAGACTTCTGGATAAGTTTCTGACAAGTATCATCACAACGCCGGTCTTCTTCGACAAGAGCATTGTATAAAGATTGACCAGTCTTTTTGTTCCAGGCAACGGCCACATTGCGATGGGTACAGATACTCATGCACGCTATTTTCTTAAACAAAATGTCACTTAATGTCGTTTTCAATTATTCAATAAAATCGCACACATGAATCGTAATCCATTGACTTAAAGTTCGATACTGAACATTTTATACATTCAAATGCCTTTTCTATCAATTCTTCAGGTACCAGTTCTTTGTAACCGTCTTTTTTAGTGATCTAAATTGAGAAGTATAGAAAACACTTGAATAGTTAATCACATATTACTAGATTATTTTCTTCTTCGTGATAAGTAATTAATTCCCCATTTAAATTAGAAACAACAAAACATTTAGTGTAACTAAGAGATTGATGTAAAACTAAGGTATAATATTCACAAATCCTATCTCCGCTAGACACTTGATAGTTTTTGACAAGGTAGTCCTCATTTCGATATATTTCAACACTATCCTAAATATATAATTTTAATTTAACATAGGATATAAAATAAAGATTATTTAAAGAAGCACGTTTGAATTTTAAAATATTGTAAAATGGATAATGAAAATTGAATTAAATAAACAAAACCAAGAAATATCATTTAAAGTTTTTAAAAGATGTATATATTATATAACTGTATAACGAATGATTTAAAAATTCCTAATCAAACAAGACAAAAAATATAGCAATAATTCTTCACTTTTAATAATACATGTTAATGTATTTAGTTGATTAATTAAAAAATATTTCACACAATAACCTTAATAAGTAAAGGATTAATTCTGGAACTGCTATTTGATAAATTTATTATGAATTGTACATTCATATAAAAAAACATAAATACTCAAATCTGAATAAACAATAAACTAATAAGCGATTCTGCTTTTTTTGAATTTGTTCCCATAAAGTAAAGATACAATAATCTGCAGTTTTAACATCACATTTTCCATCTCGAGTTAGATTTAAATAATGATAATGAAGATAAAATTCAAATCATGATTTTGTTGAAGTCAGATCATTTTCGTCTGATTCGTTGTATTTTTGTTGGTTTCATATAATAAGAATTACAACAAACAAATAAACAAAAGAAAAAAATCTTCTCAGACGGAATAAGTATGTCAAAGACGACTGAGCAGAACAAGATTTTTCTTAGAATTTTTGTATTATAATAATAAGCAAATAACAAATAAAAAATCCATACTCTTCAAATAATAATTGGATCCGTCAAATTAATCTTCTGCAGACCCATGATCCCAAGCTTCCATCAATGTATGATGCTGGTAGAGTCAGTGCCTCCAAAATTGACTACTGAGTTTGGGACTCCTCTTCAAAACTGATGATCGCTTTAAAAATACGTGCTCAGGACAAAGATCTTCTCAGAATAAACACACTTAAATTCAGAGTGTAACTGATAGTCGCGTCGATATCTGATCATCGAGATATTTTAAAGAAATCACGAGGTAGGTATGAAGACTTAAGTTGATCTGACGACCCGAGATAAGATGTCAGCTGATGTGAAACTCTGACTTGTATTGCGTAGACACATGTGTAATTATTGATTCGTCAACACATCTCAGTACTTTTCTTATAAAAATTAATGAAACATTTTTAAAGAAAATAAATATTTTATTTATGCTTAATGACATCGTGTTTTTAAAATTGATTATACGTGAATTAACTTTTTTATAAAAAAATTTATAAAATATCTTGGAATTTTATAATTAATGATTTTTATACAACTAACCTTAATATGATTAAATAATTTATAATTTTAATTAATATTTATTATATAAATTACTTTAATTTAACACAATATTATAGATTTAATTTAATTTAATTATGTTAAGAATTTGATGATTGACTAATGGATATGTTAATAATGAGTTATTAGAATTATTTAATTATTATTTAGAATTGTAATGAAAAGTAGATTTTGTAAAAGCCTCAAAAACTACAGAGATGTTCTTTCATAAGTTTATCGATTTTAGAAGACCAAACATATTTCAAATAAGATCATTTTGCTTTTGTTGAAATGTATTGCTTATATTAAAAGTTGTGTATTTCAGATTTTTAATAACAAGTGTACTCATTAAAAGCAATTATTTTCTTACCAATGTGATAAACGTACAAATTGTAGAATAGGAAAAAAGTAAATTTTGATGAACAAATAATTTAATTTTAATTTCCAGAAAAATAATTTTCATATCAAAAATTAAATATACAAACATAACAATATTAATTTTATAAAAACAATCGTTTACATTAAAATTCTTCTACGTACAGAACTACAACCATGTAAATTAAAATAATATCTTACTGTTAAATAACAAAAAATTTGAAAAAGTAATAAATTTCAATACTTTTCCGTAAAATTATAGCGGCCTAGATATCTTTCATTGTCTTTTGATCTTCCCTTAAGCTTTACCAGAACTTCATCTCAGATTTGGAACTGTCTTTTTGTCGGCTATTTTTCCCTAAGCTCATCGTCAACTCGTTCGGTTTAATACAATTGTTCTCTGTGTATTCTCCTTCCGAATATCATCTCTGCTGGTGAGATTCCCAATGTCTTTTGTTTTGTTGCATTTATCATATATTCAATATCTGGTAACTTCGAGCTCCAATTCTCCCACCTACCATCATCTGATATAGCGTAAATGCAATCTCTGATCGTACGAAATTGTCTTTCAATTATTCCATTCGTATTGTGATGGTACTGATTCGAGACATATAGTTTTATATTCATTGAGTCTAACAAGTTTCTGAAGCTTCTTGATTCAAAAGTCTTGCCACTGTCTACATGAACTTCTTTTGGTACTTCAAATCTCAGGATCCATTTTTCCATTATCACTTTTTTTATAGTCTCTTCAATCTGTTTGCTGATTCCACATATATATATTTTCGCCTTTCCACTATTACTCGAAATGATCCACATATATCAATATAAATTTTTTCAAATGGACATTCTGCACATAACATGATTGTAGCTTCTTTCGTTGCTGTGGTGTTTACTTTATTCTTTTGACAAGGCATACATTGTTTTATTACTTCTGCCGTGATCTTATTCAGGTCTTCCATGTCATAGTTATTGGTAATGTAGTTGGTGACTTTTTCTGTTGCAGCATGTGTTAATAAAACATGCATTTCTTTTATCATCCAAATCCTTGTTTCTATTGTTTTCACTAAATCGTTTTCCATTTTAAATTTCGTAACGTTTTCTTCCAGAATATTTTTTTATCGTCTCGATTTCCGCTACACTGTCTTGCCATTTACATCTACTTATTTTCATCATCTGATTTATCTGCCTTGATTTTTTTCTCTGTCTTCGGATCTTTGTGGTGCATTTGACATTGGCAACACATTTCGCGCTTAATTATTGAAAGCATATCAGCATTGGTGTGCTTTTCACCCTGTCTATAAATCAAATCCATATCCAAACTACTTAAGTAGTTAAGTACTTCTTTCCGTAATAAGTTGCACTTTTCTGGAATTACTATATATACCATTGTTTTCTCTAGACCATCCAATACCTTCGTCATTAGTTCTTGGAACGTTCCTGGCGCTGCTGCTATGTCAAATGACATTCTTGTAAACAGTACTGCGGACGTATTGTCTTCTTCTAGAGAACAGTTCTGTGTGACTTTCATCAGAAAAAATCACCTCATTCCAAAAAGAAAGAAGCAGTTTGCTATAATCTCTGTACCAATTTAAAAGATTTTTTATATGTCACTCGCTTAAATATGGTTTCTTCGCTACAATTCGTCCGGATAAGCCATACTTTCTCAGAATGCGCTTCACAGTACTAAGTGAGTTAGTTTGGCTTGTTTTCCAATTGATAAAAAGATCACAAGCTGTTTTCTGGGGACAAAACCTCTTTCAATTTCTCAATAACCTGTTTCCGAATATCTATGGATATCTTATCCATATTTAACAAAAGAATTTCTAAAATTAAAAAAAATATTACTTAAGCATTAGCAAATTGTTGTACATATAGATTTTACTTTAAAAAATTATCCTTAAAATAGTTTATATATTTAAATCACATCAAAATTTAAGAAACGCCTTTAGATAACAAATCAATTTTAATAGTTGTGCAATAATTTTTTAATGAGTTTTAAAGCTAACATAAACATATTTCTAAATTAACGTTGTTCAAATCATAAAACTTTCAATATAATTTGTAATCTACAATTATTTCGATATTTACAGAGTGGCCAAAAACATATGGACGCAATTGTATATATTGGCTCATCACATTTCTCTTCACTCCTGTGTCTAATAAGCATTCAAAGCACTTTCCTCGAATTTTAACCTCAACACTAAGTCTACCTTGCATAATGTCTTACTTTATCTTCACTTTATGGGTCTATTCTATGGCAATTATTCTATTATCATTATGCTCATCATTCATATCTTTTTTGCAACTATCTTTCTTTATGAAAGAATATACCTTTCTATCAACATTCTCTTTGTCTTTTATAATATTGATAAAACTACTTCTATTATAAATATAAATATTGCGATCTGAACTGGTATCTAGTTTAGAGCTTTAATCAACTGAACTTTTGGGGATTCCTTTCTGTAACTGTTCGTTTCCTTATTAAAATAGTAAATCTTGTATCCTCTTGTTACATATTCTTCTTCTTCTGCAATCGCACTTACGTATCCGGTGTGGTTTGTTCTTTTATATCCATTATTACCTCCTGTCCTTCTACCAAAGTTTAAAAACCCGTTGTTTCCATCATATCTTCTGTTTTCAATGCTTATTCGGTTAAAAAATAAGTTGTCATTTCCTTGCCTGTAAGGCCGCTGTCTCAGATTTATGTAACATTCCTCTGTACGGTTTCCCTTCCTATCACATCTTGTACATCTTATCCTTTCACACTGACTTCTCAGGTGCTGATCAGATCCACATGCATAACACGACTTCTTTTTTCCGGGCATCTTCGACTTATGTAACCTAATTTTTTGACAATACTAGCAAGTCACCTTATTTCTGACTCTATGTGGAATAACTTTTTGAGGTCGTGGTCTTTCACTGGCCGTGTTTTTAATTTATGACCTTTTTAAAACACGACTCTAACTCTGAACTACATTAATGTTGTCCGTCTCGCTCAAATCATGTTTTAATCGCCTCGAATATATCTTCTGAATTTCCTAATTTTCGTTTGAATTCTTAAATCTTGTCAACTATTAACAATGATCTCCTTTGTTAATTGTTATTTGTCCAGCGTATGCGTCAAAATTTTATTGACTAATCCTTCGATCTTCTTCTTGTACAAATAGATATTCGCATCTATCCTTTTGTACTTTTTGCTTCTTCTAAGTCCTGCATTAAAGTTGTCTTTCTCAGACGATCTTCATAATCTAGAGATTAATCTTGGCATTCATAGGCTTCCCTTAGCTCTCGATCAATTATTCCTACCACTAACAGACCTTTTTCTTTTTTATTTATATCAACACATGCAAAATATTTGGTGCAACTTTTAATAAATTTTTCGATGTCGTCACCTTTCTTGAAAATTACAGGGTTTATTGCTTCGCGCATAAGGTTCATTAATGCGTTTATCTCGACATTAGTTAGTTTTTATCCTTTATTTAAACAAATTAATTATCTAACTTTTATTAAAATTAATTTAATTATTTAAAAAATATATTTTACATTGAGGATTAAAATTTTAATATTTGATTTATTATTTAATATTAATTTAATTTAATCCTTACAATAATGTTTCTGATAAATGAAAATTCGGAGACAAGATGCATTTAAACTACTGGGAAACCACTTGAAAAATGTTATAAATTATCTAGATAAAAACTTATTTAATTTACTTACTGACTAAAAATAATTCATTTCTAAATTTCTTTTTAATTAATCCTAAATTCAAATCTTTAACTATATTAGAGCTGTAAAAATATAAATTAAAAAGAACGTGATTCTTTGACCCACCAATAGCATTTATTAATATTAATTAATTGAAAAATTGTATAGTTCTGCCCTTTACTAAAGTTTTACCCAGAAAAGCTAATAAACGAGTATTTTTAAAACCAAAGTTTTATTATGAGTGTAGCTACAAATGCAATATCAATCCAGAAGCGTTAATACAAAGTTTATAATTGTAAACAAATATAAAATTACCAATTTTTACTTAGAACTTTAAAATAAAAACAGATACGCTTTGTAATTACGACCAAAAAGTTAATATGTCAAGCTATAAGGTTGTATGTTGAATTTGCGTGATAATTAATTTACATTTTTAAATTTTTATTTACAACACTTTAACCGTGTTCCTGATTAAGGTTGTCAATTTTTCGTTGGTCTTAGTTCAAAAAAATAAAATAATAGACAGAGAAAAGACAAATTTTATTTAATTTCCACAAATTCGATTCTATCATCGACATGACTGTAGAGAACTATTTTGAATCTTGAAAATAATAATATTATTTTTTAAAGACAAGTGTTTTAAAATAAAATTACATTTTTTCTTTCACTGCTATTTGCATAGCTTCCCATATCCTTGGAAGAATGTCTTTCCATTGTTTTTCACCGTTACTAATAAAAATTTTGTCATGAATCTCTTTTCCGTGAAAATATGATTAAAAAAATTAATAATAATAATCATATTAATAAATAATAATAGCAATAACAAAATCGATAGAGGAAATCTTACACATTGCTTGAGTAAATTTTCGCCGATTCAACCTTGTTGAGTATTTTCATCACTTTATTTGGATCCTTCAAAGATTTCAAGTTGACCTCTTCCAACAGCAAACGACATTTGGCAGAGGACAATTCTGCTACAATGCAAAACAAAGGATTAGGGAACCGGCCTTGCAACCAGCGATTCAAGTTTGACAAATGACAGTTGAGTTTGGCAACAATTTTGATTTGTGAATTATCGATGTCAACATGCTTTTGAATTAGCGACTGCATGTGCTTTTGGGTTTCGACAAAGTACGACAGACACAAATCGCGACTGGCGCTGATTTTACCGTCTTTGACATTGATAAATTTATAAAGATATCGACTGGCCATTGTTGTTTCGGTTTTATTAGTATTCATCATTTTCTTTAAATCGATTTCCATTGATGATTCCAGTGAAGCACTGTCACTCCTTTGTCTTTGAAACCTGTGTACAACATTTATAGGCAGTGCAACTCAGAAAATTTATGATATCAATTTATTAATGAAAGATAACTAACCGAATTATAATATTTATTATTAATATTTTACTGATAATTATAATTGATTGTTTTTAAATTATTGATTATTACAATTATTAATTATTATTTTACTAATAAAAAAAATTTAATATAAAAATGTTCTTTTGTAAAATCACAAACAAATGTTATGGATTTTTCAAAATCAATATTTTTAAAAAATAATCGATATTTTATGTTTTAATTTCAAATCTAAAACAAAATCTGAACAATGACACTTCACTTTTATGTGATCAACAATTAAAAATCAATATTTTATATTTCAAAAATATTATTTTTACAATCAATAATTTTAATTTATATAGAAATATTTTCTTTCTACAGTATCCTCCAAAGTGATAGATCATCTAAAACCAATAACCAATATTATTAAAAATACTAATTCTAAAGGATTTTATTTATTCCTTTCTTTTGTGTAATAAATATGCAAAATAAATTTAAGAATAAATAAAGAATTTAATGTTTTTTGCTTTTTACGTTTAAAAATAGTGTAATCTAGGGATTGATAATAAATCAATAATAATAGTTTTGGTAGATTTATGCTGTTTGTGAAAATACCAAAGTCAAATGAAGATCGATAATCAAAAAGTCGAAAATTTCGAACTTGTCTTTTTCACTGCGCAGCACACATGTTTCTTTGAGCCTTGACAATTCTCTGGAAATGAATTCAACGACTTTGGCCGAATCATCCAATTCGACTCCCACACCCTTGTAATCGCTATTTTTGGTGATAAAAATTCGACTGTTCACAACGCTTGACGATTTCTTGTCGTTTTTCGGTAAAAATTTAACGAAGAAATTGATTTTCCGATTGAACGCAAAGTCCTCCCCATTTCCGTCCTGAAAGAATAACGAACATTAATGAAAAAATACTTTTGTCAAAAATCGATTACCAAATCATAAAGCTGAGCGCTGATGCCTGCGGTCCAAAGAGCTGTCATCAGTTCACGGCAATTGAGATCGTTGTCCGCGTCGTATTGAACCAGAGCGGTGACAATGCCATTGACAACGATCGATTCCTGAAAACGACAGACATTTAAAACATTCTCACAATCGCCAACACACAAAAAAGCACATGATATCGGTGCAGTACACACAAGCACACGAAAATCGATGAGAAAAAAATCACATACAGGTCGACTTTCAAAATCACCGTTGATGAGGCACAATTGTCTGATCGAATACAAGCACTGCAACACGGTCGAAACGTCGATGCTGACCCCGACCGCTGACACGGGTAATGCGGTGTTCGTGTCGCCGTTTTCGGTCACAGCGGGACTGACAAATGAAATGAGAAAGATAATTATTACGATTATTATCAGACCTTAAGTCGGTTTGTATCGATTAGAAATTGAAAAATATTGATTTCATTGATCAAGTAGTGACATCTGATTAGATATTCGACAGATTTTTAAAAGAATAAACATTTTATTGTCAGTCACAATTTTTATCAAAAGCCAATGATAATCGCCAGATAGACAAACAAATCAAAAATAACCATAAATAATAATAAAAGAAATCCACTTTGTCAAAGTTTTCCAGTCAGTTTACACTGAGAAAATTATATATTTATAATTCACAGCACTCATTTTTAAACATTAACACAGTGATGTGAGAGGAAAAAGGAAAACAGTTGTAAATTAATTTAAATCAATTATTAAGAGCAGTATTGATTTATAATTAATATTTAAATTTAAAATATCAAATCAATAAAAATATTTATGCGCTTATATTAAAATATTATATATAAAATATTATTTTCAATAGTTTGAAATTTAATACAGGTTAAGAGAAAACTCGATTTAAATAATTTAATCAATACTACTCAAAAATATATTCGAAAACAATGACCGGTATTAAAGAAAAATAGAAATAGAAAAGAATTAATCGATATAATCGCCCACCAAACTGTGTTTGATATCGACAGATAATTATTTTCAGTGGAAATGGATCAATATTTTTTAGATGGTTGGTAAGAAAATTCTTGCGCTTTTTAAAATACAATTTTTTATCTTGCATAATGATATTTTAATTATCACAAAAGACTATTATCTTATTTAAACAACAACTAAATGATTAATAAATTCCAATACTTAAAAGTACACGAACGTTTTTTCAAACCTAATAATATTTTACGATCAGTCAAAAACAAATTACAATTGATGACACTGATAGAGACTAAACAATTTCAAAATGGAACTTCTTATAATCCATATAAAGCAAAGAGTGAAAGATTACCTCTGCGCAGACAGGAAATAACGAGAATAATCGCCACCATTGCCCAATGTTTTTGGATTCCTCAAATATTTCATAAGAAATTTGGCCTGTTTCTTGTTTGAATAATTGACACAGTCAAAAAGTCGGTCGTGTATGTACAACATCAACTGGAATACAAAACCACGATAAATTGAGTCCACGGGTACGAATTTAGGTCGAATTTGTATGGCAAAGCAAGGGTTGGCAAGACAATTGTTGAAATGTTGCTCCATCGTTCGTAACTCATTCAGGGCTATCATTATCACATCAAAGCTCTGGAAATAGAGATAGAAAATTAAAACATATTTCAGAAAGGAAGAATGTAGAGACCTTCAAATCACTAGTACGGTTCAAAAACTGCTTCAGAAGCTTCTCAAAACCATCCAGACTTCCGTCATTGAATCGAAGAATATTTTTTAGATTGACCAAATGGATCTCGGGTAATTTGGAACTTTCACGGAACTCATCAGAATCCAAATAATCGATATCAGATAAAGTCTAAATTTTGTCATTTAATCAAAAGAAAAAATTCGTTACAATGAGAAGAAATTAAAATTTTTTAAAAAAAATTTTTAAAAAATCAACGAGCGATAGGAAAACTTTTTTTGCTTTCGCAATATTTATTTTAATAGTCAAAAAACTAAACAATAACAATAGCTCTTTCCTATCAAACAAGTAAAAATAGCAAAAATATAAACAGATTCTATTGACTTATTTTTGATAAAGTACTAAAATATAAACAATATTGATAAAGTGATTGAGTAATTTTTGGAAAAAAATTCTTAGAATTAATAATAAAAACTATAAATTAAATTATAAAAGATAAGTAATAGAAAAATAATATTGATATAATTAATATATAATATATGATATAATCGCAGTGCTAATAAAATTATAAAATATCAATCGATTATTGATTCAATGAGAACAATTAAAAATTTTTACAAAAAATCATTAAGAATAAAAAATCTTTTTACTTTAGCAAAATTATTCAAGATTTATAATCGCCTAAAAAATAAGACAATGATAATTGTCCAATCCTTCAAGAAATTAAAAATAACAATAAATTTAAGCAATATGTATTGATTTATTTTTTGTTAAAGTAAAAAAATATCAATAATAGTTATAAATTAATTATTGGAAAAATTTTAATAATTATTATTAATAACATAAAAATAAATGTAATTTCAAAAGATAATACCATAATAATAAATAATATAATGACTAAAAATATCGATTAATTTACCTGATTTTGGAATGGAGAAGAACGAAGTTTTTGGCAGAGTTCCTTGGGAATTTTGTAATAATCCATTAAACCATCAAACAGATCCGTGTGATTGATTTCCAGAATTAATGAGATATGCTGAACTCAGACGAATATTTTGAAATGGATTATTGATGAAAAAATCAAGAATATTACTTCAATTTTGAAAAACTTTTTGAGAATCTGATTAAGAATAATGAGCACCTCGATCGACTTGTTAATACTGTAACGGAACAATTGTCATTGAAACAAAAAATGCAATTATTTATTTTATTCTGAAAACAAAGCTCTGAAAAAACCTGTGATAATCAGTCACAATATCAAAAGCCGCTTCAATCAGTTCTCGTGGATGATCCCGTCGATATTCTTGGTGCTGATAAATTGGACCGATTGCAAAACGCCTTGTTGAAGTGATATTGTTGTTGAGGAGAAAGTCCGCAAAGTTGACTCGGAGATTGTCGGGCAAGCTGATGACAACACCTTCACAATCCAAAAGAGTGAATAATTTATCAGTTCCGTGCTTCGTAACATTTGGGGACAATAGCGGTGCAGTGAATTCCACAGCACAATGAGACACAAATACCGATTCGAGATGACGCAAAACGTCTCTAAATTTGAAAATAAATTTATTGAAAAAATTAATAATTATTATTATTTTTATTACTAAGATTATTAATAATATTATTATAATAATTATGATAGTACATAATTATTAATCAATAATACTAAAAATTAATAAGATGAATCATAGATGATATAAAATAACAAAAATTAATTTAAACAAAAATAAATAAATTTTTAAACAATCAATTTCAATTATCAAATATATTTTTAATTTTTTGTTAAAAATTACCACGAAACAATCAATATAATTACAATTGATTTCTGATTCCAGAGACACAAAAATTATTCAATGATAATAGTTCAACGTTGAATTATTGATTGAAAATAAAATGAAATCATTTTTCAAAAAATTTTATTAAAGGAAAAATTATCAATAATTTTTTGCAAGTGTAAATTCACGGGTTCACAATTCAATAAATAAATTATTACTATATAATGAAGAAACCAATATCAATAAAAGAAAAACGAATTAATCTAACATAATTGATTGTCAAATAGAATTATTTAATTACAAAATCAATAATTTAATTAGAAAATATTAAATTCAATGAAAATCGATATAATTTAAAATTAAAAAGAAATTGACTACACATGAATTAACTTACAAAAATTTTGATAAAAGAATTTTTTAAAAACGGTTAAATGTGTAAAAATGAATGAGTAATATAACTCAACTGGAAAGACCATATAACAAACTAAAAAGAGTGAAGAATAATCGGTATTTATAAATGGAAAACTAAGGACCTTTTCAAAATGAAGTAGGTGTAATCGCCTTCATCCAATCGATCTTCAGATAATATTTGCGTTATTGGAGAGCGAGTATTGGACAAAAAGTATTTGAACGGCGACTGATAAAGTACGGGAAGTTCATATTGACGTGACTGGAAAAAAAAACCATTTATATTTAACAAAAAAATCAAATTACTTCGGTCGATGTCTGCTGGAACAGTTCCTTCAACATTAATTTATAAAGACTGCTATTACTGGTTTTCGTCAATTGAATGAGAAATTGACGGAATTCCAATTCTTTTCCTTCTGGAGGAGGAATGATATTGGACTTGAGCAGTTCCTATTAAAATCAAAATAATAATAATCGTATCTCTTTCCTTCTTCCTCTATCCATCTCACTGATTAAAACTAAGTAAAATTACTGAGGCACTTGGTCTTTTTGTGTGATCATGAATCAAGAGAGAATTAATTATGTGTTTGAACGGAAGATCGATTTTTAACTCTTTCTCATTGGGATATATAATTTGGGGTAGTCGCAACCTGTTGAGTACAATAAACCGTTCTGAGGTCGTCTGGAAAGGTTTGAAGCACATTTCGAAGATAATTATTCCCAAACTGTACATGTCGACCTTCTGAATGAAAAATCGCAGCAGGATTTATTAATCGCGAATGACCAGAAAACAGTGTTACGTTGGTGTAAAAGCTATTGGACATCATCTCGGGAGAAATGTACAGCGCAGTTCCGACCGGCCCCCTCTCGACCTCATTGGGAAATTGATTTTCTTCCAATCCAGCCGATTGGTTGGATGCTGGATCATTGGGACTCTGAAAAATTACTTTAATCTTTCATGAAAACAAAATACAATGAAAAAATTCGATAATAGACGAGTGATACTCTTTGAATGAAATTCATTCCTAATCCCAAGTCACCTATTTTTATTCGTCTTTGAAGATCGAGGAAAATGTTGTTCGGCTTCAAGTCTCGATGGATCATATTTTTCGAATGAATGTGATCCAGACCTGACACAATCTCACGGATGAATCGCCAAATCAATCTTTTGTTCAAATACAGCTTTTGAGTTTCGATATATTTCTGTAATGTATTGCACATGCCTTCACACAATTCCATTTGGATCATGAGAAACTGAAACAGATAGCGGCAATCGATGTTTAGATAGAAATATTAGAAAAAGAAGTTGAGAAAAATCGGAATATTATTAGGTGTGTGAAAATATAACCTGAATTTTTTAAGAAATAATTAAGTTAATATTTATTATAGGAATTAAACACATTTTTTGGTAGAAGTAATGTCCATCAGTTGCTATTACTTGCCCCCATCTTTCAGGTAGGCTACGGATTCAAGTTTGAAAAAATTCTTGATTTTTTGAGGAGATTCAAGAATCGAGCCATTTTCTGGTGTCATCATAAGAACGAAACTGCTGGTCACCTAGACTGTGCGACATGGAATGGAACAGGCTCCGAAGGAGCGATATCTGGGGAATACTTCGGATGAGGTAAGATTTCCTATCCAAGGGTTTCTATGTATGTAGTAAATAGTTTTGAAACATGCGGCCGAGCATTGTCATGTAAAAAAATAATTTTATCATGCCTGTCGCCATAATATGACCGTTTATCATTTGTTGCTTGGCCTAAATGCATCGATTGGAGTTAATAGCGATCTCTTCTGATTGCAATAAATCATAATATATGGTATACCTAAATGATCCCACCAAATGGATAGCATGGACTTTTTGATCGTGAATGTTTCGCTTGGCCGTCGATATAGAAATATGAACCGGACTCTCAAAGATCTTTTTCGCTTCAGATTATTCATCGTCCGTTACATGTGATGCAAGAAAGATTTTCGTCTTTGATGTTGAAGCAATTGTTCACAGATACACAAACGACTTTCTACACCTCTCGGTCTTTCTCGTTTCTGAGTCATTCCCATTGCTTGTAAACGTTTGGTCACGGTACAACGATCGACTCCCAATGATACTGACATTTGACATGGATTTTGACTGAGTAAAGTCTTCAATTCTTCATCAACTTTTCCGGACGCCCAAATCGATCATCATCCTTGATGATGAAATCATCATTTTTAAACCGATGAAACCATTCAAAACATTGTGTTTTGACAAAGCATCTTTCCCATATGTCTCCTCTAATAAACGGTGACTCTCAGCAGCATTCTTGTTGGAAAAAAGTACCCTAACTTCCCGCAAATGCTACTTTTTCAAAATTTTGAATCTTAGATTAACTATAGAATATTAAAAAAATCATTTTAACATTTAATTTTGATATTTCAAAATAACATATATAACTACCAACATTTTAAAACTTTGAAAGCTTTAATCGGATTCCGGTTACATATTTACACACCTAATAGTTAAATTCTACTGGTTAATAACAATAATTTATAATAGATTAATAATCTCAATTAATTTTTAATATAATATTATCCATTAATTATAATCAATTATTATTAATTATCGTAAAACTACTACTACTAATAATAATATTAATAATAATTACAAAGAGGCCGTGGAAGTATATAATAATAATGAATAATATAAAACCTTATCTATTTTTGACTTGATTGGCATAGCTACAGATCGTTGATCGTTAAGATAACTTCTTTTAGAATGTTTAACGGATTTTTTTTCATCGGAAATAGAGGTAGAATTACAAAAGACGATTTGTGCAGACACAGGATTCATTTCGTTTTCCCCAATGCTACTGCTGGTACTACTTCAAATAATAAACCTCTAAGGTTAATCGATACCTTTGCTCCAGTTCCGTGTCCGTTTCAGAATCAGAATACGATTCAATGTCAAAATGATGATTTCCAGCTAAATAAAAAAAATCAAAACTACTGACAATAACAAAACATTGAACACAAAAAAGTTCCAGAAAAATCGATACCATACCAAAATTTGATGGACGATGTAAGCTGCTCGTAAACAGCATACTGTTCTTCGTATCTTGCATTTCCAAAAGAGCAGAATTGACGTGTTCCAGTTTATGGATTGATTTATTATCACTAATATTGACCCTGATGCTAGATGAGGTTGCGTTTACATAATGATTTTGTGATAAATTCTGTTCAGCAGAGTTTTTCACGATTTCCTCTGACCACGAAGCGTAATAGCTGAACATCAATTGGTAAATAATAGCCAATAATTATTAATATTAATCAATCAGTAAAATCTAATTAGCTTGAATGATCTCATTACAAAGAAAAATAAATAAATAAAAATATCTTTGAACACTTATTTGAAACGAAAAATAAAACTATCTAAGAAAAGAAATATTAAAAATTGTTTTTGTAAAATTTGCATATTGGATATTATGAATACTCAGTAAACTCACATTAAAAATGACTATATCTATCACATATAAATATTGAATTAAAGAAAAGTAAAATTTTCTATTAAATTAACCATAAAAACAGTAATTATCTTACTATTTTAAAATTTTTCGTTGTAAATGCTATTAAATAATAAATAAATCATAAAATTAATGGGAAAAATAAATTAATGTTAAAATTATTGTTTTTAGAAAAAATTTTCAAATTATATTGATTTTAGAAACAAAAATTATTATTTCTACAATAAGTATAATATTCAATCGATTGTCGAAACATGATCGGTTCAGAGTTCATTTCCATAAAGAAATTCACGCAGAAGACCGTTTCGATATGTAAAACTAACCGGACGATATTCTCGTGATTCAGACTGGATAACAGCTGAACTTCCTTCATTGTTCGAGCAGCTTTTTTCGGTATTGAATTGAGTCGAACTCGTTTAATAGCGTAGAATTGGTTGTCGTAAATATTTTTCACCTGAAATTGAATTTATTTTTCGTTAAGACCTCGCGTAAGTAACATGGAATCAGTAACCCTAAGCAAAAATTACTTTGACAACATCCCCAAAAGCACCTTCACCCAATTTACTAATTAGTTCAAATTCTCTTGGAATTCGTGAACTCTGTTGGAATAATTTCCATGGAGAAAGATCTGATTGGTATAGATAATTTTAATTAATAATAATATTCATAATGACATTTATAGTAATGCTAATGTTAATGATGATAATAAATAAAAATAATCAATTATAGTAATAAGATAAAAACAAAAAATAATAATAATGTTAATAAATAATTATTACGATTCAAGAAAAAGAAAACTGTAACGAAATTCTGTGTTCGTACTAACCTTGGTTAAAATTGCTAATTTCATCGGGAAAAGATTTCTTTTTGTTATCTGGATATAAAAACGAATGAAGATGTAACTCGTCAGGATAGGATTCAGAGCAATGAATGAAATCGATGAGATCCAACGGCATCTCAGTTTCATTGATTTCCAGTTCCGGTACTCCGAAAAAAAACAACTGTTTCGCTAGTTTTCCCTAATCAATAAAAAATGAAATTTACAAACTATCCCACAGATATTTGTAAGTCGATATAAAAACGACTAATCAATCGATTTTTAATTTTTATATGATCCCAGAAACAAACACCGCTCTTTCGAAATATATTACAATTAATTCCTTGCGGAAAATTTGAAAAAAAATAATAACATCAAATGGAATTGATTATAAAAATTCGGAAAATCTATCGATTCTTGATTTAATTAAATGTTATAATTTATTATTATCATAAAAAATTGATTTCCGCTTCCGCAGAATAATGAAAATGAAAGAAACATGACAAGAAATTTGACAAACTCTGTCTGTTATCGATTTTCCATTATTTCTTTCGATATTGAATATAATTAGTTAACATTAAACCTTAATATTAACATTAATATAATGACAGCTTTCAAGTTTTCGTACTAAATTCTCTGATCACAATACCTTTTTTCTTACATACTAAAATCAGTATTGGTTTTTAATGAAAAAATCATTTAAACTTAATTATCGACCAATAAATAACCAAAATAAAAATATATTTCGTCATTTACACTCCATTTTAAAATGAAAGTTTATCAACGCACAGATTTCAAGATCAACAGTCCCAAAAAGGTCTTTCTCAACAATCACTTGCAATGAAAAACAGACGATCAAAGATAATCAATAGAGTGGAAATTTCAAAATCAAAATGAAACTAACGAAATCTTCTTTCCAAAAGACAAAATAAACCGCATAATTCATATAAAATCAGAAGGAATTAGAAATTTATATTTAATAATTAATAATAGATTGTAACATTTATTAATAGAAAAAATGTATTGATTTCCATAAAAATTCGAACGATTCAATCAAGACTGAATAATATCAACAAAAATAAATAAAGATAAATGGACAAAACCTTTTCGAACGAGTATTTAAATAAAATCAATATTAACAAATCAAATCGATTAAAAAATAAACTTGAAAAGTTTTATTACGTATTGAAATCATTACCACTTTCAAAATGTCGTATTTTGTGGATCCCTTTTTCGAACGAACAGTGTCCGTTGATTCTGTTGTATCTTCAGCAAATTCCTTTCTATACTTTTCTTTCAATTCTTCAAATCTTGAAACATGAGATCGATATTATACAGGTCTAATAAAGATATCAATAAATCATAAAAACGTCTCACCTTTTGCCAATGTAATAATGGCACAGTTTCAATTCAAAATTTTCATCTATCAATATCGAATCCATCTGCAATTACAAATAAAACAATGAATAAATTCAATGATCTCCTTTCTTTATCAATCGAACTTACATTGAGTTTAACAAAGGTAATTTGTCTTTCGTGTAAATACCTGACTGCGCTCATCACACTTTTCAAATAACCGCGAATTTTTGTAATTGGCAATCTGGGTTTCATTCCGCCCGGTTCACTTTGCACATCGATTTCACACATTTTTGATAATTTAACACCCGAACAGCTTTGAGTAACATACTGAACGGAAAATTAAAAGTAAATCGTAAATTTTATCATTCCCGAAAACAATCGATCGAGTATACTAAATTCAATTTGAAAATTAATTACGACTACCTAATGATTAATTGCCTTTCATTATTATCTAATAACAATCGACCAATGAAATTAAAGTATTATAATAAATATTGATTAGAAAAATAAATTTCAAATTGGGAAAGATTTCGTGTCGTACGTTTATATTGATGTCGAAATACTTTTTCTTGCGAATTTGTTTGTCATGAATGTGAGATCGATAGGCGACATAGGGCAACAAGTTTGGATGGTCCAATGTGTATAGTATTGAGAAATCCTTTTCCAATTTTTCCAACCAATCACTCTTCAGGTGCTCCAATCGTTTTTGTGTGACACTGGATAACGAGATCTGGTGTATTTTAGCATTTAAACCTTTAGTCAAGTTGAAACCTGAAAAGACATTAATCAATTGATAATCAACAAAAATCGATATTAAGGAAACCCTGAAAAGTATTAAAAATCAATTGTAAATTGTTATTGATCAACTTTACACGATGATTGCCTTCACAGATTCCCTTGTACAGTTGCATTACGTTCTTGTCAGGAGAATAGTAGCATTCTATAACATTGGAATTTTGTTGATAAGTGTGAAAGCACTTTCTAAAGTACATGAATTGTTAAAAATCGATATATTTTCAAAATTGTTAATCAGAAGGATATTACTCAATTTTCTTGGCCTGAGTTGACTCGTTCTACAAACATAGATAAAATAATTTCAAATAAAAAACAGAAAAGAAAGACAAAGAACTTTGGCAAAATTGTGACGCTGGCGCAGTAAATTTAATTTTACCTGTGACAATTGAAACATGAAATATGAAAAGATGGCAATATTTACTTTTTCTTTCTGAATTATATCATCATAGTTAGGATGAGAAATAACGTTCGCTGACTTTTGTCTGTCAAGTTTACTTACTAACATTTCGCGAGCTTCATCGACCAAATGGTAAATCATTTGATTCTTTAATTAATCGGCAATAATTTATATTATGGTAATTTTTATATATTACTCCTTTTAATTCAGAACACTTTTTCGTCAAAACAGTAATCAGTTCTTCACGAATCGCTGTTGGAATATTAACAGTGTCTGAGAGTGATAATTTGGGGCAACTAAAACTCAAAATAAATATATACATTTAATTTGAATATTTACGATAAGGGATAATCTATAGCACAATCAAAGTGAATTTTCACTGAAAATTCTGTGACATTATTTGATGAAATACCAACATTAATCAACACAGATATATGAGGAGGCTCGTATTTCTGAAATAGTGATCACTGAATATATATACAGTTAAATAGAATCGTAGACTTTGTTGATATTTTTAGGCCTGTGTAATCGAAATTCTTTGCCAAATATATTACGCAATGCTTTAATTTCTTCTTTTTGTGTTGTAATATGGTCCATAGATGACATGATTAAATTCCCAAAATGATTATAAAATGACCTAAGAGAAAATATTAAAACAATTATAGAAAAGCTAATAAAATTATTTTAAGATCTCTCTATTATTTTATTTTTAAAATAGTTATCAATTTCTTATCAAAATAACTTTTAAAACTGAAATTAAAAATGATTCCTTTAAAAAACTAAATATAGAAAATAATTATACAAATTAATATTTCAGTGAAAATGTAATAAAATTCAAATCAAACTAAGGCGGTCCAGGTCCAAAGTAAACCTAAGACATACCAGTAGGACTAAATACTAAACTACCCTATTTTGAATCCATGACTTTCAAAACGATAATAAATGATGTCAATCATACCAGAAGCTTAATTGCTTATTTTTAAATTATTCAACCAATAGTTTTTACATTATAATGATTAAAAAACTAGTATAAATTTCCACATCTTTTAGCAAATTTAGTAGTCAAACAGTATAAAATGAAATCACCTACTAATGTTATAGTTAGAGATTGTACAAGGCATTTTAAAATAAATACTTTTTAAAATCGAAATCGTTTAATTAATTAATTTGAAAGAAGTTATAACTGGCGATCACACCGAAAATATTGGTATAGTTACGAGAAGACAAAAAACAAAGAAGCTTCTGGATGCTTTATCAAAACAAGAACATGAATTATTAAATTTCTAGATCTATAAATTTAATGGACAGAGTTAGTCAGAAAAGGAGATTGTAACGAAGCTAGCAGAAGTTAAGCAAAACGCGAATATCAACATTCTTGCGCATCTGTGAGGGACCCGTTCGATTTTCTTACGGCTTTCACTCGTTTATCACATGTTCCA